>PVJS01036405.1:0-20475 GCA_004027185.1 Glis glis
AAAAAAAAAAAAAAAAAACAAAAGAAAACAAAACAGAGCCGGGCGTGGTGGCGCATGCTTGTAATCCCAGTACTTTGGGAGGCAGAGACCAGAGGATCCGGGTTCGCGGCCAGCCTCAGCTCTCTCCCTGTCTCTCTCTCTCTCTCTCTCTCTCTCTCCCTCTCCCTCTCCCTCTCTCTCTCTCCTTAGTGAGGCCCTCCGCAACTTCGTGAGACCCGGTTTCAAAAATAAAGTATAAAAAATAGGGCCAGGGGCGTAGCGCGGAGGTAGAATGCTCCTGCGTTCAATCCCCGGTACCACACACATACAAAAAAAAGAAAACAAAACAGAGCTGGGGGCGTAGCTCGGAGGTAGAATGCCCCTGGGTTCCATCCCCAGTACCATAAAGAAAAAAAAAAAAAGAAAGAAAAGGTACAGGGGTGGGGGGATGGGGGCAGCGATGTGGAAGGGCAGGGGGCTGTGTTAGCCAAGCTTGGGATTTGGAAGTGGTAGGAGGGGCTGAGTCTTGAGGACCTGGGCATTCTGCACAGGGTGAGGCTGCTGCGCCCCCATGACTGCTTATCTCCTCCTCAATGACCCTGCCCACATGGTGGCTCTGTCTCCTGACCCCATTGAAGCCAGGACTCCATGGGATCGCCAGGCTGGGGAGCCCGTGCAGCCCTCTGCAGCTGCCCTGGGACTACAGGCCTCTCTCCCTTTCCTAGGGCTGGAAGCCAACGCTCTTGCTCCTAAATTCTACAGAGACCCACCCTCTTCTAACTCTAATTTTGCAGCCTAAATAAAACAAGATCAAGCCAGGTGTGGTGGCGCATGCTTGTAATCCCAGTACTTGGGAGGCTGAGACAGGAGGATCACAGGTTCAAAGTCAGCCTCAGCTACTTAGTGAGGCTCTTAGCAACTTAGCGAGACCCTGTTTCCAGAAAACAAAAACAACAACAAAAAACCAGGGCTGGGGGTGTAGCTCGGAGGTAAAATGCCCCTAGGTTCCATCCCCAGCACCACACACAAGAACAAACAAACAAACAAACAAACAAAAAAAAAAACAAGAACCCAGCGTGGTGGCACATGCTTGTAATCCCAGTACTTGGGAGGCAGAGACTGGATGATCCCGGTTCGCAGCCAGCCTCAGCTAGTTAGTGAGGCCCTCTGCAACTTCGTGAGACCCGGTTTCAAAATAAAGTATAAAAAATAGGGCCGGGGGTGTAGCGCAGAGGTAGAATGCCCCTGGGTTCAATCCCTGGTACCGCAAAACAAAACAAAACAAACAAACAAACAAAAAACAAGATCAAGAGCTTTCCTAACATCTGTAATCCCAGTGACTTGGGAGGCTGAGGTAGGAGAATTGCTATTTTGAGGCCAGTCTCTGGGATTTAGCGAGATCCTGTCTCAAAATAAAAAAATAAAAAGAGCTGGGTGAGCCGGGTGTGGTGGCGCACGCTTGTAATCCCAGTACTTGGGAGGCAGAGACTGGAAGATCCGGGTTCATGGCCAACCTCGCTACTTAGTGAGGCCTTCCTGCAACTTCGTGAGACCCGGTTTCAGTAAAGGATAAAAAACAGGGCTGGGGGTGTAGCGCGGAGGTAGAACGCCCCTGGGTTCAATCCCTGGTACCGCAAAAAAAAAAAAAAAAGAGCTGGGTGGAGCCAGACATGGTGGTGCAGGCTTGTAATTCCAGTACTTGGGAGGCTGAGACGGGAGGATTGCTGGTTTGAAGTGAGGCTGTCAGCAATTTAGGGAGACCCTGTTTCTAAATAAAAAATAAAATAGGGCTGGGGTTGTAGCTCAGAGGTAGAGTGCCCCTGGATTTAATTCCTGTAAAACACACACACACACACACACACACACACACACACACACACCTTTCGTTTTAGGGTGCTGTACTGTTCTAGCCCAGAGGACATATTTTTATTTGCTAATCTTTCTCTGGAGAAGAGTGGATGCCTGCTCCCAGGACTCTTTCTAGGGCTGGGGTGTAGCTCGGTGGCAGGTTATGTGCTTACCATGCACGAAGCCTTGCAGTCAATCCCCAGTACCACGCACACACGAATAGTCTTTTTAGTTTTTTATTTGCGATCATAATTTCTGGGGGGCCCTCTTCTGGATTTAGGCAGTGAGATTAAGCAATGTCTTTGTGTGTGGGGGGGTACAGAGGGTTGAACCCAGGGGCATTCTATCTCTGAGCTATACCCCCAGCCCTAGTTTTTATTCTTTATTATGAAACAGGGTCTCACTAAGTTGCGGAGGGCCTCACTAAGTAGATGAGGCTGGCGGTGAACCTACGATCCTCCTGTCTCAGCCTCCCAAGTACTGGGATTACAAGCATGTGCCACTACGCCTGGCCCTATTTTATTTTATTTATTTTTTTCTTGTAGTATTGGGGATTGAATCCAGGGACATTCTACCCCTGAGCTACACTTGCAGTCCAATTTTATTTTTGAAACAAGGTCTCGCTAAGTTGCTGAGGGTCTTGATATGTTGCTGAGTTGGCCTTATATTGCTGTTCTCCTGTCTCAGTCTCCCAAATACTGGGATTACTGGTGTGTGCCACCATGCCTGGCAAGCAAAGTCTTTTCAACAAGATTTCTATCTTTTTTTTTGTTTCTTTTGTGGTTCTGAGGATTGAACCCAAGGATGTTCTACCTCCGAGCTATACCCCCGGCCCTATTTTTTATACTTTATTTTGAAACTGGGTCTAACAAAGTTGCGGAGGGCCTCACTAAGTAGCTGAGGCTGGCTGCGAACTTGGATCCTCTTGTCTCAGCCTCCCAAGTATTGGGATTACAAGTGTGCGCCACCACGCCTGGCCCAAGATTTCTATCTTTAGATCTTTTTTTTGTGTGTGGTACTGGGGATTGAACCTGGAGGCATTCTACAGCTGAGCTACACCCCCAGCCCTATTTTTTATTTTTATTTTGAAACAGTTTCTCACTAGGTTGATGAGAGTCTCACTACATGCTGAGGTTGTCCTTGAACCTGCGATCCTCCTGTCTCAGCCTCCCAAGTACTGGGATTACAGGCATGCACCACCACGCCCAGCTAAGATTTCCATCTTTCATTCTTTATTATTCTTTATTTTGAAACCGGGTTTCACTAAGTTGCGGAGGGCCTCACTATGTAGCCGAGGCTGGCCACGAACCCGGATCCTCCAGTCTCAGTCTCCCAAGTACTGGGATTTTAAGTGTGCGCCACCACGCCCGGCAGATTTCCATCTTTCTAAGGGCACATGATCCAGGTAAATGGAAAACCTGCGTCATCTTCCAGCCATGATCATATGAGTCGCTTTCTGAAGACCCAGCAGTGTGCTTCAATTATTAGATGCAGGGTTTCCTCTGCTTTTCTTTTTCTTTTTATTTTTTGCGGAACTGGGGATTAAACCCAGGGGCATTTTACCTCCAAGCTACACCCCAGCCCTATTTTTAATCTTTATTTTGAAACAGGGTCTCACTAAATTGCAGAGGGCCTCACTAAGTTGCTGAGGCTGGCCGCGAATCCGGAACCTCCTGTCTCAGCCTCCCAGCCTCCAGGCGTGTACCACCACGCCTATCTTGTAAATTTTCTTAAAGATCAATTTTAGTTGGGTGCCCAGTGGCACACACCTATAATCCCAGTACCTGAGAGGCTGAGACAGGAGGATTACTGGTTTGAGGCCAGCCTGAGCAACTTAGTAAGGCCCTCTGCAATTTAGTGAGACCTTGTTTCAAAATAAAAAATAGGACTGGGAATGTAGCTCAGAGGTAGAATGCCCCTGGGTTCAATCCCCAGTAACACACACACACACACACACACACACACACACACACACACACCCCAAATCAATTTTAATGACTGCTTTTTTTTTTTTTGGTACTGGGGATTGAACCCAGAAGCATCCTACCTCCGATCTACACCCCAGTCCGATTTTTTTTTTCTTATTTGGAAACAGGGTCTCGCTAGGTTGTTGAGAGCCTCACTAATCGCCGAGGCTGGCTTTGAACCTGCGATCCTCCTGTCTCAGCCTCCTAAGTACTGGGATTACAAGTGTGCGCCACCGCGCCCGGCTATGACTGCTCATTTTGCTAGGACTTTCTAAGTGCATCCCACAATAACACCGAGAACGTGCCGTAACTACACAATAAAATGATAAATTCAAGCCGGGCGTGGTGGCGCATGCTTGTAATCCCAGTACTTTGGAAGGTGGAGACCGGAGGATCTGGGTTCGCAGCCAGCCTCAGCTCTCTCTCTCTCTCTCCCTCTCTCTCTCTGCCTCTCTACTTAGTGAGGCTCTCCGCAACTTCGTGAGACCCGGTTTCAAAATAAAGTATAAAAAATAGGGCCGGGGGTGTAGCGCGGAGGTAGAACGCCCCTGGGTTCAATCCCCGGTACGCAAAAAAAAAAAAAAAAAAAAAAAAAGATAAATTCTAGCAACAAGACTCTTTAAACGTGCAGGTTCTGGAAATGGACCCCTGAGAATCGAAAGCCACGTCCAAGCCCTGAAGCCCTCACGTCTGTACCTTACTGCTCAGTGCCAAGGGCCTGGCACACTAGTCCCCTGCTGATGGAGGAGTGGAGGCTGGAGGCGGGGACCCCGGTCACAGCCAGGCACAAGCCCCACAAGGGTGAGGTCGCGTCCGCCTTCCTGTACTGCCTGCGAACGACCTGGCTGGGAGGGGCGTCGGCATTGAGGCCCTGCCGCAGTGCAGGCCAGGACAGCTTTCCCTGCAGCCGGGCTCCCCGCCGACCCTTCCTCCTCGCTAGGTCCCACCCGGGACTCCGCGGAATGCGCTGTTTCTCCTCCACCGTCGGGGCTGCAGATTCCGGAGAGCAGGACGCGGCGGCTCGCGTGCGCCCCCGCGCGGCAGTACGAGGTGTCGCAGGCCGGCGCCGCGGCTGGAAGTCGGAGGAGAGCAAATTAGGGTGGCTGTGGCCTTGTGGGTCTCCACTAGCCATCAAGGTGCTTAAACAGGTGGAAGAATCCAAAGACCTTCCGGGTCTAGAACGCTCGGCTCTGCGTTCCTCCTCTCCAAGGCCCACCTTCTCGGGAAAAGGCTGATATCTGATGGGACAGAAAGTCTGAATATTGTTGCAGTTGCCTGGGAGGGAAAATCCTTAAGCCGGGTGCTTGCGAGAAGGCGTGGGACTGTTGTTTCCAACTCTGGCTGCACATTAGAAACCTCCGAGGAGCTGGTGGTGCATGCCTGCAATCCCAGGACTTGGGAAGCTGAGAAAGGAGGATCACAGGTTCTAAGCCAGCCTCAGCAATTTAGTGAGGCTGTCTGCAACTTGGCGAGACTCTGTTTTCAAATAAAAAATAAAATAGGGCCGGGGTAGCTTGGAGGTAGAATGCCCCTGGGTTCAATCCTCAGTACCGCACGTACATACACATGCATCCTGTGAGGAGCTTCGAACATGGAAAACAGTTCTTGGGTCTCTCCCTTCCTCCCCTGGTTCCCAGGGGTGGCCTAGGCATGGTAATTTAAAATACCTGCCCTGGTGATTATTATTATTTTGTGGTACCAGGAATTGAACCCTGAGGCATTCTACCTCTGAGCTACACCCCCAGCCCCTTTTTTTTTTTTGTTTTGTTTTGAAACAGCGTCTTGCTAGGTTGCTGAGAGTCTCGCTTGCTAGGTTGCTGAGGCTGGTCTTGAACCTGCGATCCTCCTGTCTCAGCCTTCCAAGTGTAGGGATTACAAGCATGTGCACCACACACCTGCACTGCCCTGGTGATTTTGATGCACAGCCAAGGTAAGAACCACAGCCCTGCCAGGTGTGGTGGTGCACGCCTGTAATCCCAGGAACTTGAGACTGAGGCAGGAGGATGGCAAATTCAAGGTCAGCCTGGACAATTTATCAAGCCTTGTCTCAAAATAAAATAAAAAGGACTGGGGATGTAGCTCAGTGGTAGAGCATTTACATAGCATGTAGGAGGCTCTGGGTTTGATTCACAGTACTGCAAAAACAAAACAAAATAAACAACAACAACAAAAAACAACTGTCCCCAAAAGACAAAGTGTCCCGGTCTTGGCTGTGGGTCGTGCCTGCCTGATCGATGCTTGTGCAGGTGGCCCACTCGGCGTGACCTTGCTTTCCTGGGTTGCACATTCCAGCAGCAAGGCAGTGAGGAGCATCGTGGTCCAGGCGGCCTCTGGCAACTGGAGGCCACTGGCATTTATCAAAAGGAACCTGGCAACTGTGAATGGCCACAGATTGGAAGGGAAAAGGGCGAGGGTGCCCTAGGTCTATCATAATCGCTGGAGAGCTTTTTTTTTTTTTTGCGGTACCGGGGATTGAACCCAGGGGCATTCTACCCCTGAGCTACACCCCTGGCCCTATTTTTTATCCTTTATTTTGAAACCGGTCTCATTAAGTTGCGGAGGGCCTCACTAAGTAGCTGAGGCTGGCCACGAACCCGGATCCTCCGGTCTCAGCCTCCCAAGTACTGGGATTACAATGGAGAGCTTGTTCAAACCCAGGTTTCTGGGTGCCACCCTGGGGGTTCCAACTCAGTTGTTCCAGGGCAGAGCATGCATCTGTGCGTCTCCAGGTGATACCGCTGGTGGTCCACGGTTATACCTGGAGCAGGATTGCCGTCTGCTCGGGAGTAGTGTGTGAGAGAGCCAGCTTATCCTGGGATGCGTTTCATGACACTGCGTTGATTCTACTGCTGGAGATGTGGATGCATGTGAAGCCATGAGGTGTCTCATGACTACGCTGATTGGACTTTGCCCGGAGAAGCCACCTAATAGTAACAAGCAGCTCGGGGCTCCTGGGTGGCGGGATGGCAGAGGTCAGGTCTCCAGCTATTGGGGGGTTTTGGGGAGGTAGCAGCAGTGGTGGTGACTGTCCCACAGCTGTGGATACTGGAGGGGCAGGGGTTGGAAAGGGGTTGAGGACAAGGACAGGGAACACGTCCACGCTTATCCTCCAGCAAGGCCATTCTGAGGAGGTCGGGTCAAGGTCCCCCAGTGTCCGGGATGGTTATTTGATGTGTCAACTTGGTGTTTTTATTTTATTTTGTGGTTCTGGGGATGGAATCCAGGGGCCTTCTACCTCCAGGCTACATCACAGATCTATTTTATTTTTTATTTGGAAACAGGGCCTAAGTTGGTGAGGCTGGCTTCGAAATTGCAATCCTCCTGTCTCAGCCTCCCAAGTACTGGGATTACAATTGTGCACCACCATGCTCGGCTTTTATATTTATTTATTTTTTGTGGTATTAGAGATTGAAACTAGGGGCATTCTACCTCTGTGCTACACCTCCAACCCCCCTTTTTTTGTTTGGACACAGGGTCTTGCTAGGTTGCTGAGAATCTTGCCATGTTGCTGAGGCTGGCCTTGAACCTGAGATTCTCCTGTCTCAACCTCTCAAGTACTGGGATCACAAGAGTGTGCCACCATGCCTGGCTTGGAGGGCGTTTTCAGATGAGATTCATTTAAGTCAGTGAACTCTGAGTAAGCAGATGGCCCTCCATGATATGGGTTGGCCTTATTCAACCAGGTGAAGGTCTGCAGAGAGCAAAAAGAAAAGCCTTCCCTAACAAGAGGGAGTTCTCTAGTCATTGACTTTTGGACTGAAATGGCACCATTGATGATTATTTTTTTGGTACTGGAGATTGAACCCGGGGCATTCTACCTCTTCAGCCACACACTCAGCCCTTTTGATTTTTTTTATTTGGAAACAGGGTCTAAGTTTCTGAGGCTGTGCTTGAACCTGAGATCCTCTTGTCTCAGCCTCCCAAGTCCTGGGATTACAGGCTTGTGCCACCACACCTGACCACCACTGACTCTACTGGCCCACTAGACACATTTTTGACTTGCCCACCTCCATACCTGCCAGAGCCAGTTCATCATCATAAATCTACTTCCCATTGGTTCTGCTTCTCTGGAGAACTCCAATACAATGTTGGCCAGGAAATTTCTGCTCTCAACTTTTAAAAACAGGCGACTCATATACCTCAGGGCATGGGGCTGCTGGAGGGGTGTGTGTGTGTGTGTGTGTGTGTGTTACTGGGGATTGAATCTGGGGGCATTTTGCCACTGAGCCACACCCCACACCCCAGCCCTTTTCTATTTTCTTACTTTGAAACAGGGTCTTGCTAAGCTGCTAAGGCTGGATTCGAACTTGTGATCCTCCTGTCTCAGCCTCTCAAGTACTGGATTACATGCGTGTGCCATTGCACCTGGCAGATTCCAGATTTTAACAGGACACTGAAAAACACTTGGATTCTTTTTTTTTCCTTTTAGGGAACAAAAGGCTGAAGTAAAAACAAAATCCAATGCATATATTAAACTTTTTCATATATAAAAGGACTCCATCTACTCTTTGGCAACTTCGTTTATTTAGGGTCTTTAGAACCATCTTACACATACATTCATATTTTTCCTAATTTACTTCCCTCGCATGCTAACTCCAATTAGCAATATCATTACCATACTTAAGAGGCCCAAATGATTAGGCCTAAACAATACATATGGTTATAAGAAAAGTACTTCTTTCAGAAATCCCCATCCTCATACCCTCTCAGCTTATCAGTAAGTTCTGATGCAAAAAAAAAAAATTTTTTTTGCCAAGACATTATTTATCAGTCATGCAAGCAGAGGCGTAAGCAGGTCTGAGCAGCAGTAGCGCTGTCAAGCGACTGCAGCAAGAAGTAGAAAGCATCATGATTCCTGTCTCGACAGACTTTGAGTTGCATGACCTGAAAGGATAATGTATAAAGAAACACAATGATGGCGTATTATTTCAAATTGTGTGTTTAATGGCCGTTCCATCAAAATTAAGCAGAATCACATTTCAAAAGAATTGCGTGTGTACATAGGTTTAAGGTGCATTTTCCAGTGTCCCTGGGGCTTCCTCCCATCTTGACTTCCTGAGGTGTCTTTGCAGATACAGTGACACAGAACGTTCTGAGGTTGGCTGCTTCTCACACATTGAAAGATGAGATCCAGACACCCCCACATAGTTTAGATACATGAGAAATCCCAAAAGCTGTGTGTAATTTCAAAAAACTCAATACCAGTCATGAAACACAATTTCAACATAAGATTTAGGCACTCTAAACTTGGGAATAACCACGGAATATTCCAACGAGAGTTAATGCACTTTGTGATTTCATCTACTCAGAGATAATTCTCAATTAGAATCAACACTTGTAAAATAACATTTTAAATTAGAGCCCATCAAATTTTGGACACTACTGTGAACAATTTGCAGCATTGTTTTGTAGTTAAATAGTGCTGAACTACTTTTATTACTGACCCTGGTACTTATCCTTCATGATACTTTTTTTCCCTTTAATATTAAGAAGAACCTTTTCCTGCTACTATATGACTAAGAATCCCCATAATCAACTTTACAGATATTCTTATATTTTTGGCTGTAGTTGCTTTCTTTACATGTAAAACTTCAGCAAATGGGTGGCTCCCTGGAGACCAGCTAACATCAGCCAAGCATTTTTTTTTTTTTTTTTTACCTCCGAGCTACACCCCAACCCTTTAAAAAAAATTTTTTTTGAAGCAGCGTCTCGCTAAGTTGCTGAGGCTGGCATCAAACGCCTCAGCCTCCCAAGCGCTGGGACTCCAGGTGTGCCGGCATTTTCATCGCAGTTCCCAGGCTCAGCTCATTTGCTTGGTCACTTTGCGTGCCTCCACCTGGCTTTTACAGGCTGTGCTGCTGTGCTGATTGGTACAGAGGCAAAGGGAAGGGTAATCACACTTGTCACTCTACTCTGCACTAGACCAAGGCCACCCACACCTCATCTGATTTGAGGCAAAGCTTGGTGCCTCTGCAGTGTGGTTCTGAGGCTGCTGCCTCCTTGTCGGGAGACAGAGGGGTGGGAATGACACGGGCCTACTGAGACGCCG
The DNA here is from genome assembly GCA_004027185.1 of Glis glis. Lineage (NCBI taxonomy): Eukaryota > Metazoa > Chordata > Mammalia > Rodentia > Gliridae > Glis > Glis glis. The sequence continues at coordinate 9,844 of PVJS01036405.1, forward strand.
TGACCTCCAGGCGAACTTGGCCAACCAGGACATGTCAGCCTTGCTAGCATTCAGAAGACTAAATTGTCCTTGTGGAGAATCAGTGACAACTGCTCAGTGGGATGCACTTATGTAGCTTAGAAAACCATCGGAAAACCTTCCAGAGTTTTTTGGAGATTACTTTCTGCAAATTGACTCGTCCAAATTAGCAATGACTAACATATAAAGTTCTATCTAGAGAAATGAATTGGAGATGTATTTGACTATGTCAGAGAGTGCAGCAATCTCCCTTTGGAGAAGGTGGGTGTTTCATCACGGGGAAGTTAATTGCTCTGCTAACGTGCTTGCTTACGTGAGGAGACAATCGCCTAAGTAAATCATAAGAGAGATGACAGGTTGCTTAGTGTTCGTTTCTGTTCATCAGATGAGGCCAGAGCCTGCTGTTAACCTCTGCATGAACAGGGTTGGGGAGAGGAGGGTGTAAGGTTGGTAACTCCAGTTTCTGCAAATATAATCAGAACCTATTTTTTTTTTTTTTGTTTTTGGTACTGGGAATGGAACCCAGGCACATTCTACCTCTGAGCTCCACCCCCAGACCTATTTTATTTATTTTTTGCAGTACTGGGGATCGAACCCAGGGGCATTCTACCTCTGAGCTCCACCCCCAGCCCTATTTTTTTATTCTTTATTTTGAAACAGGGTCTCACTAAGTTGCAGAGGGCCTCATGAAGTAGCTGAGGCTGGCCACAAACCCAGATCCTCCGGTCTCAGCTTCCCAAGTAATGGGATTACAAGCGTAGGCCACCACGCCTGGCTCCCCTATTTTATTTTTTATTTTGAAACAGGGTCTCACTAAGTTGCTGAGGGTTTCTCTTAAGTTGCTGCAACTGGCCTTGAACCAACGATCCTTCTGTCTCAGCCTCCCAAGTACTGGGATTTCAGGTGTGCGCGACCCCGATTGGCAGCGATGGTTACTTCTAACTGGCAAGCATCCATGTTAAATGCAGCAAAACAGAGAAGACTCATTCAAGTGTTGGAAATCAACCTCACCAAGTGGTGAAAGCAGCTGGGAAAGTCAGGCGGGTGATTGTTGATTTGGGGAATTCACCTGAAACCTCAGTCTCTCTCCTGGCGGAGAGGATGAGATGGTAAGAAGGATGGGGGATTTTAGTTGAGGCGGCTTTTTATCCCCACCCCAAACTTCATCTTCCTCTGGATACTTTCATCAAGGACATCTGCCTCATGAGGAGGACCCGTGCTCACGGCAGCACGGTTAGAGCTACAGTGCCTGTCTGGTGTTTTAGAATGGCAACAGCCTGCTCGTGGGTGGCACCTTCCAGGGGCTCGCCATTGACAGCTAAAATCTGATCGCCTCGCTTTAATCGTCCGTCATCTGCAGCTGCTCCCTACAAACAAGAGACATGCCAGTTTAATCCAGGGTGAAGCAGTTTACGTTACATTCATATTAAAACCGCTAACTTGCACCTGTGTGCATATTCAGAGAGGGACTTTAAAAAATACCAATTACAGTGTTTTCCTGGCAATGTTTTAAATTAAGAAAAATGTAAGAAGACATTATTTGAATAATAACAGGAGAACAATAAACCATAATTATGAATCATCTAAATAATATACTAGTAGAAATGTACTGACACCTTTCTTTTAATAGAAATAGAACCTTATTTTGATACTCAGCACTAAATGGGATTGGATGTCACATCGTGTCACATTCATGGAAATGTAATGTGCAAGAAAAGGCAGATAGAGCTGAGTCTGGTGTTAGTCTTGTTGCCAATACCATCATTTCGTAAGGTTTCCCTTGCATTATTAAGCTATCTGCCTGTCATCTGTCAAAAGTAAGTATAGCTTTTAAATGGGGGAACTGTATGGTGTGTGAATTACATCTCAATAAAGCTATAATAGATATAAAAGTGTAGCATCTCTAAAATGTTATAATCTATTCAAAAGCTTCAATGTCACATTTGATCATCTAAAATGGGTCTCCAAATGGCTACTTTTATTATATACTCAGTCATGCATGGCTCCTTGAAACAGCACAAAGCAAGTGAAACCTGGGGCATTTACTTATTTATTTATCAATCATTCTAAAACTGAGTACCTAAAAATGCCATGACATTACTAGAAATATTTGGACCGGAAGGGAAGAAAAGACCTAAAGAACAATTTACAGGAGCCTGTCTCTATCTGTTGCGATAACTGTTAAAGTTCTTTGAAGAGTTAGGGCCGGAAGTCCTGTAAACAAGGTCAAACTGCTGGGGAAATGAGAGTAGGTGGGGACTGAGCCCTGAGCCCAGAGGCTCCTGCTCCTGAGACCTGTGTGCCCTGTGGCAGGGGGCTGGTGGTACTGAAGCAATTTATCTAGAATTTCTAAACTGTGAAAAAGGGTGGGATTCTTGTATAAACCATGCAATAAAGCATATTTAAAACCAGGTTTATACTGGGGCAGAGAGATAACAAAATTAAATAACTTGCAAATTTACTTTAAAAAAAGCTTTTTTTGATGCTGGGGATTGAACCCAGAGACATTGTACCTCCGAAATATATCCCCACCCTTTTTATTTTTTATTTTGAAACAGGGTCTTGCTAAGTTGCTGAGGTTCTCAGTAAATTGCAAGGCTGGCCTTGAACCTGTGATCCTCCCGTCTCAGCCTCCCAAGTACTGGGATTACAGGCATGCACCACCGCGCCTGGCAAAGAGTCACATTTCTTAAAAAGAAAGCATTCTAAAGATATTCAGTATTTATTACTTACAATGTTACTACATACATAGGTGCTTCCTAAGTGAGCCTTTTCAACTGGGTCCTTTGAAAAGGGCATCCTGTGTGAGCTTCAGTCTGTCCATTACACCCACTAGTCTTGTCCTACTGTAATTTGACGGTGGTTTCTTTTTTTGGTACTGGGGGTTGAACCCAGGGGCATTCTACCTCTGAGCTACACCCCCAGCCCTTTTTATTTTGGAACAGGATCTCGCTAAGTTGCTGAGGCTGGCTTTGAACCTGTGATCCTCCTGTTTCAGCCTCCCAAGTACTGGGATTACAGGTGTGTGCCACCACACCTGGCTGATGGTGATTTCTTTTAAAAGCGCCCCACCACTGCATGGCTATTTCATGCTCAGCCATATGTTCCAGTGACCTGGCTCCCATCCCTCCGCTCTCCACAAATATGAAGACAGGTACAGCTGTAGCAGCCTGCTGCACCCTGGGCCCAGGTCAAAAGGCCTTAGAGGCCAACCAGCCCTGTCTCTGGACTGCCGCTGATTTAGTCAGTTATCACAGAGTGAACCGGTGATGACGAACACTCTGGAGGGGCTGACAGAGGTGAAGGTGGGCCGGCAGGACTTGCTAAAACACGGAGGCTCACTCTGTAGCCTCCCTACCACCCTTATCAACAGCCACTCTTTCAAAAGCAAAGTCTAACAATACTGGTACGTACCTGTAATCCCAGTACTTGGGAGGCTGAGACAGGAAGACTGCAGGTTTGAGGAGAGCCTCAGCAATTTACTGAGACCCTCAGCAACTTAGCAAGACCCTGTTTCAAAATATAAAAAGGGCTGAGGGTATAACTCAGAGGTAGAATGCCTCTGGGTTCAATCCCCAGTACCCCCCAAATGTATAACAATGTTCCCTTAAGAACAATAGTCCCAGCTGGGCGTGGTGGCGCATGCTTGTAATCCCAGTACTCAGGAGGCTGAGAAAGGAGGATCACAGGTTCATGGCCAGCCTCAGCTACTTAGTGAGGCCCTCTGCAACTTAGTGAGACCCTTTTTCAAAATAAAGAATAGAAAACAGCTCAGAGGTAGAATGCCCCTGAGTTCCATCCTCAGTACCACAAAAAATAAAAATAAAAATAAAAATAAAAGAACAATAATCCCAGCTGGGCATGGTGGCACATGCCTGTAATCCCAGTACTTGGGAGGCTGGCACAGGAGGATTGCAGGCAGCCTCAGCAATGCATCGAGACTCTCAGCAACCTAGCAAAACCCTGTTTCAAAACAAAAAATAAAAAGTGCTGGGCTGTAGCTTGGAGGTAGAATGCCCCTAGGTTCAATTCCCAGTACCGCAAAACAAAACAAAACAAAAAAAAAAACAATGGTCTTAGAAGAAGGCTGGCCACTGTATGGTTTATCTTCCTCAGAGGCTATCAGGCTGGGCATCCTGTTACCAGCAGCGTTTCTGAGCAGCCTTTTCTCTCCCCTCCTGTCTGTCTCCAGCTCATCAGGTGTGTGTTTGGGAATCACATGTCCCCTTCTCCCCAGACAGGGTCTTGCTAAATTGCCCAGGCTGCCTGGCCTAGAACTTTCCATCTTCTGGCCTCAACCTCCCTAGATGCTGGGATTCCATGGGATTACAGGTGTGTGCTACTGTGCCCAGCTTCACACGTCTGTTTCTTTCTTTTTCCTTTTCCTTCTTCTTTTTTTTTTTTTTTGTGTGGTACTAGGGATTGAACCCAGGGACATTCTACCTCTGAGCTTTGGAAACAGGTCTCTCTAAATTGCTGAGGCTGGCCTTGATCCTACGATCCTTTGGTGTCAGCCTCCCAAATCCTGGGATTACAGGCATGCGCCACCACGCCCAGCTTCACATGCCGCCGCCTTCTTCTTCTTTTTTTTTTTTGCGGTACCGGGGATTGAACCCAGGGGTGTTCTACCTCTGAGCTACACCCCCAGCCCTTTTTACTTTGAAACAAGGTTTCACTGGTTGCTGAGGGTCTAAGTTGCTGAGGTTGGCCTCGAACCTGCGATCCCTGTCTCAGTTTCCCAAGCACTGGGATGACTGGTGCAAGCTTGCATGTAGCCTCAAAGGGGAAGGCCTTTGTTTCTTTAGGAAACTAAAGCAGCAGGAGGTAATTGGATTAGTTGATAAACAAATGATTGTGATAAAACCTATCAAGAAAAAAAGTCCTATCAATACTAAACACTTCTCAGTGATCTTCAAAATATATAATAGAATCAAATTCCAATGTAAAAACGCATAGCAAAGTTAAAAATAATTACACTAAGAGTCATTTAGAGGTAACACTAGAAGTGGACATCATGGCCTCTACAAACTAACCAGGATTTGTTGGAAGTAGTGTTTAATTCCTGAAAAATTATTATCCAGTGTTAGTCTAACATATTAAGTCCCTGGCAGAGTAGTAGACAAGAGTAACCGCCATAAGCTAATGTGTACTGAGGTTTCCAGTGATGGGCAGCGCCATTATTTATTTTTTTATTTGGTCTTGGGGATTGAGCCCAGGGGCATTATAATTCTGAGACACCCCATTCCCCGCCCTATTTAATTCTGAAAGAGTCTCCCTAAGTTGTTGAGGCTGGCCTCGAACCTGCAATTTTCCTGTCTCAGCCTCCCAAGTACTGGGATTACAAGTGTGCGCCACCACACTGTGGGCAGCCATTATTACTATTTTTTTTTTTTTTTTGCGGTACCTGGGATTGAACCCAGGGGCGTTCTACCTCCGCGCTACACCCCTGGCCCTATTTTTTATCCTTTATTTTGAAACCGGGTCTCACGAAGTTGCAGAGGGCCTCACTAAATAGCTGAGGCTGGCCGCGAACCTGGATCCTCTGGTCTCCGCCTCCCAAGTACTGGGATTACAAGCATGCGCCACCACGCCCGGCTTCATTATTACTATTCTTGACTGATTTGAGGCTTGTATAAGCTCTATAGCAAAAAGCTCTATAGCTTTTTGTCTCAGCCCTCTGGTGTCTGATATCTTTTTTTTTTCTTTTATTTTTCTGATATATTTTCTTAAAGAACAAGGCAAAATATCTTTTCTAGCCTAGACCAATACTTCCAAGGCCAGCTTCTAAAGAGTGTGGCAGAAAGAAGACACCCTTGACATCTGTGACTCCCATGTGTAAGGAAGTCCAAAGAAAATGCTTTTGACTCTTCTATTGTAAAGGAACTTTTCTTTCACTAATATGGGGATTTCTTATAAGGTTCAAATGAAATAAGCAGTCATGCACACATCCAGATGTAACCCAAAGTAAAGCAACACAAAGCACTTTAAAAAAAGTCTCACCTAGTTTTGATTAAAAAAAAGTACAGTAAGAAGGAAAAAAATACCTTTGCAAATATAGTCTTGACATAAATTGGCAGGTCTCCATGGGGACTTCCATAACCCCCTACAATACTAAACCCCAATCCTTCAGAGCCTTTCTCCAAAGTAATAATCTTAGGTGGAGGTGTTCTGAAAACACAATGCATGCTGTTTAATTCAAGAATAGATACTGAGAGGGAATTTCATTTTAATGGAAGAACACAGATTTGAGAGAGACTTTCATACTGTGAAGCTATGAAAGTTGGTTTACCAAATCAAAGTCTCAGAGAGCATTCTAGGAGCTTATTTTTAAATTTCCCATGTCATACCAACTCATCACTAATCTTGATGATTTAGGGGTTTCTCTTGCATAAAATGCACTGCTTTCCAATTAGCAATTAAGTCATGATGCTGAAACTGTCAAAGCGCCTTCTCTGTGCTTAATTTTTAACTCTTTTTTTGGGTACTAGGGATTGAACCCTGGGGCATTTCTACCTCCAAGCTACACCCCCAGTCCCCCTTTTTTGTGGTACTAGGAATTGAACCCAAAGGTGTTCTACCTCTACACCCCTTGGGAGCTATACCCCCAGTCCTACTTATTTGTTTAGTTATTGATTGATTGATTTTTGCGGTACTGGGGACTGAACTCAGGGGTATTCCACCTCCAAGCTACACCTCCAGCCCTATTTTTTATTCTTTATTTTGAAACAGGGTCTCACTAAGTTGCTGAGGGTTTCACTAAGTAGCTGAGGCTGGCCGCAAACCTGCGATCCTCCTGTCCCAGCCTCCCAAGTACTGGGATTACAAGCGTGCACCACCATGCCCAGCTCTTATTATTTTGAAACAGGGTCTCACTAAGTTGTGGAGGGTCTTGTGTTGCTGAGGCTGGCTGTGAACCTACGATCCTCCTGTCTCAGCCTCCCAAGTACTGGGATTACAGGCATGCACCACCATGCCCGGCTAGTTTTTAGCTCTTAAAGGTACGGGTTAAAGCTGAAGGAAACTGTCTCAAATGTGCATGGCCACAGGAAGGAAGAGTGTCCTGTCAGCGTGGTGGGAAACTGCAGTCTTCAGGTGGCCTCATGTCCACAGCAGGTAACGGTAGCCCAATAGCTCAGGACATGGCAGCCCCTCCTGCGTGAGGACCCTGGTCATGCCTGCCCACTACTTCCACCTGGGTGGGAACTCTCCTCCTCCAATGTAAGTCTCTCCTGACTGCCTTGGTTGGAATTTCCAGAATGGTTCTGATTCTATCTAGCCTATTGTAATTATGTAACCATCTTTCTCCTCTATCTATCAGCTCCTTAGGTCTCGGTCTCTGGGTACTCCCACACTAAGCACTAAGCACTGGCTTGTCAGAAACTCAGGATCATGACTGTGTAAATGAGAACTAATATCCTGGACGGAAGAGAGAAACCAAGGTGAAGCAAGATGGATAAAGGAAATCCGTTTCAAATGTATAATTTAGCTTTTCAAAGCTTTGTCCAGTGTGGAAGTCTTCTCTCTCAGAAACAACACAACTAAAAATTAAATTAGCTATGTGGGCTCCAGCAATTTAATCTAAGCTCAGCCGATGCTAGTTTCTTATTCCCAAATGCTACATCCATTGGGTAGAAGCCTAGGGAGGTCTCGTACCCCAGCCCCTATGACCTTACTTGCATCTTTACTTGATTGATCATTACCTGATCTTGTTGCATCTTTACTTGATTTAAATGTTGCGTTTGATATGACAGCATCACTTGTTTTGTGGCAACATGCATGTCTGAGAGGCAGAGCCATCTGATAGGAACTTAGCCATTTGTGTATTTAGAGAAACTTGTAAAAAGGGGGTACAGTGACTTTAGAATATGCTGTTCTGTCTGATTAGAATATTCTCCCCCCTCCCACACCTCATTTTTGCCTGGCTTATTTTAGAGCTGACTTTCAGCTGGCTCACGCTGATACCAGTCATTGCTTGATGTGGTCATTGTTTATAGCAGGCTTCCATAGTGATGGCCAAATAAATTGTTACCTGTTTAGAATGCCCCCCATGTATTGCAATTCCTTCAAAACTTAGCTTAAGCATCGGCTTCTCTAAGTAAACTTTCTAATTGAGTAATGCCCCATCTCCATGGTTCCCCAGGACCCTCTCTCGTTGAGCTTGGCTCTCCTACGCCTACCAACTCTTTCATAACCATGGATTTATGGGTCTGTTTTTCCAATTCTCTGGCAGGTCCATAAGGACCGGGGCAATATCTTTTCCTACAATTCTGTGTTTGAATCCTCAGTACCTAGCACTTATATAGTGTCTGGCCTTAGGTGCTCAATAAATATCTGTTGAAATAATGATGAATTATCCCCACTGGCTGAATAGTAATGACGTCATGAACAAGGGTCTACCTTTTACCACTTTGTGGCCCTCTGGTACTCTCGGTAATGGCCCACTGGCGAGACATGATTTGATTCATGTTTCCTCTTCCAAACACAGCCCCCATTTCCACGGATATTGGAAAGGGAGCCTAGAAGCCCAAAGCCAGTGTTTTAGAGCTAGCCCCCGGGACCTCATTAGAGACCTTCACAATTGTGCACGTTCACAACCGGGCTTGTGTTTTCAGGGGGTGAGGGAAACGTGGGGCTCTCCTCAACTGGCAACGTCAGATGGAGCCATTTCCATTAATCTCACAATGTCCTGACATTTTCTTTCTTTCTTTTTTTTTTTTAGTGGCACTGGGGATTGAACCCAGGGACATTCTACCTCTGAGCTACACCGGCAGCCCTGTTTTATTTTTATTTGGAAACAGGGTCTTGCTAGGTTGATGAGTCTCACTACTTGTTGAGGCTGTCCTCGAACCTGCGATCCTCCTATCTCAGCCTCCCAAGTTCTGGGATTACAGGTGTGCGCCAACACACTCAGCCCTGACATTTCTGATCTATCAGTTTTCCTTCACTTTCATATAGAGGACTCAATTTTTTTCTTTTTGGTAATACTGGGGATTGAACCCAGGGGCATTCTACCTCCGAGCTTCACCCCAGCCTTTTCTATTTTTTGTCTTGAAACGGTCTCACTAGGTTGCCGAGTCTCACTACTTGCTGAGGCTGTCCTCAAACCTGCGATCCTCCTGTCTCAGCCTTCCAAGTACTGGGATTATAAGTGTGCACCACCACGCCCGGCTTAGAGGATTAATTAAAAAAATCTCTAAGTGTTATCAGTGGTGGGATGATGAATGATTTCTAATTATTTTTTTTCTGTGTGTGGTACTGGGGATTGAACCCAGGGGCATTCTACCTCTGAGCTATACCCACAAGCCCTATTTTATTTTTTATCTTGAAACCGGGTCTCATTAAGTTGCTGAGGCTGACCTTGAACCTGTGATCCTCCTGTCTCAGCCTCCCAAAATACTGGGATCATAGGTGTGTGACACTATGCCCGGCTTAATTTTCTTTTTTTTTGTGGTACTGGGGGTTGAACCCAGAGGCATTCTACCTCCTCTTAGGTATACCCCCAGACTGGTTTTATTTCTTATTTGGAAACAGGGTCTCTCTAGGTTGCTGAGAACCTCACTAAAGTACTGAGGCTGGTCTTGAACCTGTGATCCTCTGGTCTTAGCTTCCCAAGTACTGGGATTACAGGTGTGTGCTCTTAATTTTCTCTTACCTTGAAAATGCCTTATGTTTATGTTTTTGCCATATTTTAATATAAGCATTGCTTTGATAATGAGAAGAAAGGAGAATGAACTTAATAGTCTTTCCTCAAGAAAAACAAATTTAAAGCTATCATTTAAGTTGATAAACTATTGGGGAAAAATTGGGAACAGTTGAGATCAGGAGATCTTTCCAACGAACCATCAAGATAAGTCAACAAGCATTTATTGAGCACCTACTAGTGACCAGGCACTGCTGGTACCAAGAGGAATAACTGTAGGCAGCGTTCTCAAAGTATGGATCCTCAGCCTGTCTGTAAGCAGAATCACACTAGGAAACTTGCTAAGAGCAGGTTTCTTTCTTTCTTTCTTTTTTTTTTTTTTGCAGTACTGGGGATTGAACCCAGAGGCATTCTACCTTTGAGCTACATCCCCAGCCCGATTTTATTTCTTATTTGGAAACAGGGTCTCACTAGGTTGATGAGAGTCTCACTACTTGCTGAGGCTGTCTTCAAACCTGTGATCCTCCTGTATCAGCCTCCCAAGTACTGGGATTACAGGTGTGCGCCACCACACCCGGCTAAGAGCAGGTTTTTGAATCTACCATAGACCACTTAGTCAGAATCTCTAAGGATAGGGCCTGAAGAATTATAATCTCTAAACACGCTCCTTATCCCTATGTACATTCTAGTTTTAGAAACACTGCTCTAATGGACAATTTTCATGGCAATGGTTAGTTTTAATGAAACATGCCAGGGAGTATGACAACAAATTCAATCTCAGAACAAGATTTTAGCTTTGGAAAGTTGAAGGAATGTGGTTCCTTGTACAAGAAAGCAGGGTGCACCTGGGCCATAAATCTGTGGTTTCTTAGGGAAGAAGGCCCAGGCACCGTGTCACAGTGACCACAAGCAGTGTGTGCAGGCCCTGCAATGATGGCCATTTAAGAGCTCATGTGCTGAGCAGAACCCTGCGA
>PVJS01036406.1:0-20475 GCA_004027185.1 Glis glis
GTGTGTGTGTGTGTGTGTGTGTGTGTGTGTGTGTGTGTGTGTGTACTGGGGATTGAACCCAGAGGCATTCTACCTCCAAGCTACACCTCCAGCCCTATTTTTTATTCTTTATTTTGAAACAGGGTCTCCCTAGGTTGCCAAGGCTGTCCTCAAACCTACGATCCTCCTATCTCAAACTCCCAAGTACTGGGATTTCAGGCTTGCACCACCACACCTGGCTACATACTGTACTTTTAGGGTAACAGTTTAGCAATGAATGAGAGAGTAACTCCCTCTCTCCTCCCACTTCCTTTAAGTATATATGTGTTTTGAAGGAAGTACTTTGGAGAGAGCATGTTTGGAAATATTTCCAACAGTGTGTAATTTTTATTGGAAAAAAACACTGTGTGTCTATGTGTTTGAACAAAAGGCATATTAAACTGTATATACACATACATATACACAAAAATGTGTCTGTTGAAAAGGTAAAATGCAATGCTGTTTTTTTTGCAAGAATTTCTGATTGGTAGCAAAGAAAAATGGAAATTTACTAGTCAAACTTCGACAGAAATCTTTATGGAACTGGTGGATGGGACTGAAAAAGAAAATGAGTACTTTAATAGATATAGCCAATGACAATGCATTGCTTCCATCTGAATCTAAATGTCTTTTTTAAAATATCTTTTTCAGATATAACAGCTATTAAGATGAAGTATTAGAATAACTAAATTTAGAACTAGATCTTCAAATCACTGCATCATAAAGTGTTAAGCCAAGATTTTAAAAAATAATAAAGTACCAAGTAATAAAGCACCAAATGAAAGCAAAAAGACAGCCGGCGTGGTGGCACACGCTTGTAATCCCAGTACTTTGGGAGGCGGAGACCGGAGGATCCGGGTTCGCGGCCAGCCCCAGCTCGCCCCCCCTCCCTGTCTCTCTCTCTCTCTCTTTCTCTCTCTCTCTCTTTCTCTACTTAGTGAGGCCCTCTGCAACTTCGTAAGACCCGGTTTCAAAATAAAGTATAAAAAAAAAATAGGGCCAGGGGCGTAGCGCAGAGGTAGAACGCCCCCGGGTTCAATCCCCGGTACCACAAAAAGAAAAAAAAAGAAAGCAAAAAGACTTCATGCTATTAATAAAATACCATTAAATGACTTTAAATATGTTAATTATTTTACAGTTTAAATTTTGGAGTTCATATTTTACAATGTGTACAAATATTAGTACAAGAAGCCACAAATGCATAATTTGTATGTGGGTGTGTGTTGAACTCCTGGGCTACCCTCCTGCCTCAGCTTTCCCGATTACCTGGGCCTATAGGCATATGCCACTGCCCTTGGCTCGCTGAAGCATTTTAAGGATAGAGTACAGATACAGAAAGCATCTCGTCAGTTAGCTCCACAGCCCCAGTCTTTGGTTTGGTGTCTTCTAAGAACAGAATGCCTTTTGTTCTCTTCCTTCTTCGCTCAATAACTGTTTGTAATCCCAGTATTTGGGAGGCTGAGACAGGAGAATCGTGGGTTTGAGGCCAGGCTCCACAATTTAGCAAGACCCACAGCAACTTGAGATACTGTTTCAAAATAAGAAATAAAATAGGGCTGGGGGTATAGCTCATAGATAGAATGCCCCTGGGTTACATCTCTGGTACCACAAAACAAGACAACTGTTTGTTGAGTACTTAGTATGTGCTGGGCTCAGAAAGGTAGAAATTAAAAGTGCAATCACCACCCTCAAGCAGTACTTGATATCATTTACAAAACATATAATGCCGGGCATGGTGGCGCACGCTTGTAATCCCAGTACTTGGGAGGCTGAGACCAGAGGATCCGGGTTCGTGGCCAGCCTCAGCTACTTAGTGAGGCCTCCACAACTGAGTGAGACCCTGTTTCAAAATAAAGAATTAAAAAATAGGGCTGGGGGTGTAGCTCAGAGGTAGAATGCCTCTGGGTTCAATCCCCAGTACCACACACACACACAAAAATATATAATAAAGAGCCATTCCTACAGCCAAACTCCACAAATCACATGCTTTTCTGCCCCTTTCTCTGACTCCACTTCCAGGTTTTTGTTTTATTTATTTATATATTGTTTGAAACAGGGTCTCCCTAGGTTGCCCAGACTAGCCTCAAATTTACAATCCTCCTGCCTCAAACTCCTGAGTAGCTGGGATTCCAGGCATTATGGGCATTTCCTGCCTAGCTTCCTAAATAGCTAATGAGCTGTGTGTGGTGGGATGCACCTGTAATCCCAGTACTTGGGAGGCTGAGACAGGAGGATCACATGTTCAAGATCCAGCCTCAGCAATTTAGCAAGGCCCTAAGCAACCTAGCAAGACCCTGTTTTTTTTTTTTTTTTCAAAGGGCTGAGGATGTACCTCAGAAGTAAAATGCCCCTGGGTTCAATCCCCAGAAGAAAGGAAGGAAGGAAGGAAGGGGAAAGAAAAGAGAGAGAAAGAGAGAAAGAAGGAAAGAAAGAAGGAGTTCAAAACTGATCATTGACAAATGGATAACAAAAATGTGGTATGTACACATGATGGAATTTTTCTCAGCCATAAAGAGAACAAAATTATGTCATTTGCAGAAAAATGAAACCAGAGAACATTATGCTAAGTGAGATCAGCCAGTCTCAGAAAGAAAGTCAAGGGTCATAGGTTTTCTCTCATCTGTGGAAACTAGAACAAAACTCAGAAGCAAAAGAGACTTCAGTCAAATGAGGAGAGAAAACAGTAAAATAGTGGAAGGGAGTTTGGGGAGGGTGGTGAGTAAGGGAAAAACGAGGATTGAAGAAGAGAGCAGTTCAAATAGGCTAAGTCCATACAAGGTTTCACTACCAAGCTCACTAACATGTATGGGAAGGGAGGAGGGGGGAGGGGGGACAGGCATACAGAGGGCAGTATACCAAGTGATGTGTGCATGTGTGTTTGTATCACTTTGAATCTCACTATGATGTATAATTACATTGCACCAATAAAAAGTATTTAAAAAACCTGACGGGGCATGGTGGCACATGCTTGTAATTCCAGTACTTGGGAGGTGGAGACAGGAGGATTGCAGGTTCAGGGCCAGCCTCAGCAACTTAGTGAGGCCCTCCACAACTTAGTGAGACCCTGTTTCAAAAATAAAGAATAGGCCGGGCATGGTGGTGCACGCTTGTAATCCCAGTACTTGGGAGGCTGAGACCGGAGGATCCGGGTTCGTAGCCAGCCTCAGCTACTTAGTGAGGCCCTCTGCAACTTAGTGAGACCTTGTTTCAAAATAAAGAATAAAAAATAGGGCTGGGGTGTAGATCAGAGGTAGAATGCCCCTGGGTTCAATCCCCACACAAAAAAAAAAACCCGGTCATTTGGACACCCACTTAGTTTTTAATGTAGTTTAAATGAACTATTATAACTCACTTTCTCTTCTGTATATCTGCAAGGTGCTTTTATGATACTCATGTGAATATAAATATTACTGATTCAACAAACACTTCCTTTGCAAAGCAGCATGTAAGACAGAACAAAGTACACAGATGCAATTTGCTTTCAAGGGGATTTTATATCCTCGATATACCATGAGAAAATTAAAAATGAGAAAACATCTTAATTTCTCTCCTGTACTATGTAGATTGTTTCCACTGTTGAATATATTCCTCAGTACATTGCATTTCTAATTACTATACTACTTCTGCCTGTGCTTATTCAAGCCTAATACTACACTGATGGAAAGCATACTGGGCATTTTACTTGGCTGTAGTCACTTGGTTCAGATTTTATCTCATTGCTTCTAATTTCTTTTTTTTTTTTTTTTTTTTGCAGTACTGGGGATTGAACCCAGGGGCATTCTACCTCCGAGCTACACCCCAGCCCTATTTTTTTATTCTTTATTTTAAAGCAGGGTCTCACTAAGTTGCAGAGGGCCTCACTAAGTAGCTGAAGCTGGCCGCAAACCCGGATCCTCCTGTCTCAGCCTCCCAAGTACTGGGATTACAAGTGTGCACCACCATGCTGGGCTATTGCTTGTAATTTCAATCGGTGACTGAGATGAATTGTATTTCATTGCTACTTATTTGCACTGAAGAATAATCCTCTGAAAAACAGGTAAAGAAACACACTGTTGGAAACTATAGTCATAGAAATGAAAATTCTGTATGTGCCTAAAGTGGCACATATCCTATACTTCTCCCTAAATAGCAATGAAAAAGTAGTGATTTGAGGTATTCAGGGAAAGAGGTATTTGCAGCCAACCTCAAATTTTATGTGGAAAAATTTTAAATTATTATATAATATAAATTACATATATAAAATATATACCCATTATGATAGACCGATTGATGACTCCCCAAATTGTCCACATTCTAGTGCTATACTATCTGGCAAAGAATTAAGGTTGAAGATAGAATTAAGATTGCTAATCAGCTGACCTTAATATAGAATATCCCTGGTGGGTCCATGTAACTAGAAAGGTCCTTAAAAGTGAAAAAGGGAGCCAAGAGAAGAATCTGAAAAAGAGATGAGGACTGGGGACGTGGCTCAATGGTAGAGCATTTACCTAGCATATATGAGGGCCAGGGTTCCATCCTTAGCACTGTAAGAAAGAAGGAGAAAGAGAAGGAGAAGAAATATGACTATAGAGAATGGCAAGAGAGAGAGAGAGTTGCTGGCTCAGAAGATGAAGAATGGGCCATGAAGAAATCTGGGCTGCCTCTAGAAGCTAAGAAGGGCAAGGAAATGAATTCACTTCTAGAGCTTCCCAAAGAAGAACACAGCCCTGCCAAACACCTTAGTCCAGTGACACCCATGGGAGGCTGAGGCAGGGGCTAGCCTGGGCAATTTAGTGAGACTCTGTCTCAAAATAACAAAAGAAGGGTTGGGATGTAGCTCAGTGGTAAAGTGCCCCTGAGTTCAATCAATAGGACCAAACCAAACAAAACAGCAAAAAACAAAAACACTCAGTTTTGGAAATCATGCTAACTTACAAGTTTTTCTTTTTTGTCTTGTTTATATAAGAATTGCAAGAACTTGATTTATCATGTTATAAGATTATCCTCCAAGCAATAGAAGTGTTACTGACTTACAAATAGCTTAATCCACTATGGCTTCTTGATGATAGTAACAATTATAGAAAATAAAATTTTAAACTGGTCACGGTGGCACATGCCTGTAACCCCAGTACTTGGGAGGCTCAGACAGGAGGTTCGCAGCCAGCCTCAGCAATTTAGTGGGGCTCTCAGCAACCTAGCAAGATCCTGTTTCAAAACAAAAATTAAAATCGGGCTGGGGGTTTAGCTGAGAGGTAGAATGCCCCTGGATTCAATCACCAGTAAAACACACACACACACACACACACACACACACACACACTATTCTTTTTTACCAAGTGTTATCTAGTTTCTTATTTTTTATCTGTATCTCAACAGCTGAGAGTATCATACAAATTATGAGCAGATGATGCTGGAGCCTAACAGGAGTGGCCCCACAGTCTTCCTGAGAGATGAGGACAGGGCTTATCAAAGGAGATAGGCCTCTCTTGTCGAGTACTTCCTTCCTCTCTTCAGCTCTAGGTACATTGTTGTCTTTGTGTGTGTGTGGTACTGAGGATTGAACCCAGGGTGGGCTCTACCATCGAGCTACACCTCCAAACCTTTTGTTACTTTTTATTTTGAGACAGGGTCTCACTGAATTGCCAGGGCTGACCTTGAACTCATGATCCTCAGCCTCAGCCTCCTGAGTGGCTGGGGTTATAGGTTATATTATTGTGTTTAATCCTCATAACTACCTTAACATTATTCCCATTTTACAGATAAAGAAGCAGAAGATCAAAGAGGAGAAATAACCTTCCCCAGGTCAGTCACACAGAAGGAAAGTAAGAGGAGTGAGTCCATTCAGTCTGAAGCCCAGGTCCTTTCTAGTGCTCCACAGCTCCTCCCGGGGCAATAGGTGGTGCTGGATGAAAGCTTCTGGATTGGATGTAGAAGAGTTTACAAACTCAAACATCTAAAGTACCCAAGAGGCACCATAGATGCTGAGTGTCAGAAGAGGTCAAAGTGAAATAATTCATGGCAACTGACAGTCGGTTTCGGTGAGTGACAATAGGGTGTGGTGGGGACTGTGGAAAAGCATAAAGTCCATGCCCTCTGTAAACGGAACAGCTGACGGCAGCTATCAGCTGATTGTTGTTGCCATGTGGATGCATAGGCTCAATGTGGCCATACCTATTAATTTTGTAATAAAAGCTAGAAATATGCGTTTTTATGTGAAATAGCATAATTTCAAAATGCTAGGAACTAATTCATACTTTCATGGAACACTGTGCGGGCCAAATGAACCACATTTATCAAGAAAATGTGACAACTTGGAATGTCAGTACAAACCATAGGAACCAATACTAACCCAGAGAATACTCTGTAATCATGATGAAAGAGATGTGGGAAGATTGGACTAGACTTTTTGGGGGGCACAGGGGATTGAACCTAGGAGCATTCATACTTCCAAGCTATAACCCTAGCCCTTTTAAATTTTATGTATGTATGTATGTATGTATGTATGTATGTATTTTAAATTTTGAAACAGGATCTCACTAAGTTGCTGAGGGTCTGACTAAATTGCTGAGGCTGGCCTTGAACCTGCGATCCTTCTGTCTCAGCCTTAGACAGGAAGATTGCAGGTTTGAGGTCAGCTGCAGCAACTTAGCAAGGCCCTCAGCAACTTAGTGACACTGTTTCAAAATAAAAAATAAAACGGGTCTGGGGGTGTGGCTTGGCGGTAGAATGTCCCTGAGTTCAATCCCCAGTCTAACACACACACACACACACACACACACACACACGCACACACACACACACACACTTTAAACATACCTGAAGTCTGTAAGCTGTATAGTAGGCATCATCTTCACTATTGTATTCTTTCTCTAACAGAGCTCTGCAGCCCTGATAAAACCAGGGAGGAGACAGATAGCGACTAAAACTGGGTTGGAGGGCTAAGGTGATGGCTCAGTGGTAGATCGCTTACCAAACATGTGTGAGGACCTGGGTTCAATCCGCAGCAGCCGAAGAAAAACAAACTAGGTTGGGAAAGTTCAAGAAAAGCACAACAGAGCCAAGGAACAGAGGCCAAGCGGAGAACATGCCACTCACTTGCTGAGAAAGGAGGACGTCAGAAGCAGAAAACCAAGGTGTAGAGTGAAGTTAACAAACACTTATTACACACAGCCACACCATCAACTTTTTACATTTTAAAGTACGCTGCAGTTTGCAAAGCATTTTTTTTTTTTTTGCGGTACCAGGGATTAAACCCAGGGGAATTCTACCTCCAAGCTACACCCCCGGCCCTATTTTTTATCCTTTATTTTGAAACTGGGTCTCACAAAGTTGCAGAGGCCTCACTAAGTAGCTGAGGCTGGCCGCAAACCCGGATCCTCCGGTCTCAGCCTCCCAAGTACTGGGATTACAAGTGTGCGCCACCACGCCCGGCTGCAAAACATTTTTAAAAACAGACTTTTTTGGAGCAGTTTTTGGTTCACAGCAAAATTGAGAAGGTAAACAGATGTCCTGTACACTCCCTCCTCTTAGTCATTTATTTATGTGTGTGTGTGTGTGTGTGTGTGTGTGTGTGTGTGTGTGATCCTGGGGATTGAGCCACACAGTGTGGTACTGTGGATCTTATTTTTTTTTTTTTGCGGTACTGGGGATTGAACCCAGGGACATTCTACTTCCAAGCTACACCCCCAGCCCTATTTTTAATTCTTTATTTTGAAATAGGATCTCACTAAATTGTAGAGGGCCTCACTTAAGTAGCTGAGGTTGTCCGTGAACCTGTGATCCTCCGGTCTCAGCCTCCCAAGTACTGGGATTACAAGTGTGCACCACCATGCCTGGCTGATGGTACTGGATATTAAACTCAGGGATCTTCTACCTCTGAGCTATACCCCCAACCCTTTTTTATTTTTTATTTTGAAACAGAGTCTTGTTAAGTTGCCACATGTTGTTCTCAAACCTGCAATCCTCTTGTGTCAGCCTCCCTGGGATTACAGGCGTGCTCCGCCATGCCTGTCTGAATCTAGAGGGTTTAACCAAGGTTTTCCTTGAGTTTCAACATGAGCTATCTGAGTCAGAGAAAGAACTTTATTAATCACAGCACAGCAAAAAGAAGAAGAAAAAGAAGGAAGAGGAGGAGGAGGAGGAAGAAGAGGAGAAAAGCATGAACATCAGCATGTTTGTGTCACTTTCTTCTTGCCTCCAAGTCCTACTGGGGTGACATGAAGGGGCCCAAGAATTGGGTTTGCATTGCCGCTGGGGAACCTGCAGGTTTTGTAGCAAGCGGTGACCTTAGCCTGTTGTCTGTCCCAGAGGGAGATGTTACCTCATCCCTCGAGATGGCACAGCTGGGGCCAGGGGTATAGCTCGGTGGTAGAGCATGTTCTTGGCATGTAGAGGCCCTGGGTTCAATCCCCAGTCCAAAAATAAAAAACATAAAGATGGCTCATAGTAAATACAACAGTGCAGTGAGAAACGGATTTGATACAGAATGCTGTGGTAGAAAGCCTATAAAATAACCTTTGATGGTTCTTGCCTCCTGGGATTTACTCCTTTGTGTCACCCCTTCAGTTGCCTGTGAGCTAAACTTGCTCACTCACTTCTAACTAATTAAATACAATACAAGAGTACTCAGAGATGAGGGCATAAAAAGACTGTGGCGTCTGTCTTGGGCATCCTGTCATGTCCTCATACTCACTCTCTGTGGTGAATGGACTGCCAAGGCAAGGAACAGGTGGCTCCCACCAATAGTC
Organism: Glis glis; assembly: GCA_004027185.1. NCBI lineage: Eukaryota > Metazoa > Chordata > Mammalia > Rodentia > Gliridae > Glis > Glis glis. The sequence continues at coordinate 8,745 of PVJS01036406.1, forward strand.
AGTGAGGACTTGCAGCCCCCCAACAGCTACAAGGGTCTGCTTGGAAACAGATCATTTCAAGCCTCGAAATGATAGCAGTCCTCCTCTGTGCCTTGACTGTGGCCTTACGAGAGACCTTGAATGAGAGGCACCCAGCTGCCCTGCATCCAGATTCCTGACCCACAGAAATGGACAGAAAATCAATGTTTGATGCTTAAAGCCTCAATGTTTTGGGGAGAAATTGGTTATATAGTAATAGACAAGTAATATAAGAAATCAAGTAGGGACAATATAAGAAAACATGTAGGGACACAGAGACTCACAGGTAATCGTCCTCCAACATTAGGGCAAAGCTATAACCCTAGGAGTAGACATTGCTGTTATCTTGGTCTGTTTTTTGTTGCTATAACAAAATACCTGATGCTGAGAAATGTCTAAAGAAAAGAGGTAGGTGTGTGTGTGTGTGTGTGTGTGTGTGTGTGTGTGTGTGTACCCAAGGGGTCTAAGCCAGACCCCTAACCCTATTTTATTTTATTTTTTGGTACTGGGGATAGAACCCAGGGGCATTCTACCTCCAAGCTACACCCTCAGCCCTATTTTATTCTTTTATTTTGAAATGGGGTCTCACTAAGTTGCTGAGGGCCTCATTAAGTAGCTGAGGCTGGCCGTGAACCTGCGATCCTCCAGTCTTAGCTTCCCAAGTACTGGGATTACAAGAGTTCACCACCACTCCCAGCTCTATTTATTCTTTATTTCTAAATGGGGTCTTACTAAGTTACTGCCCACTGGCCTCAAATTTGTGATCTTCCTGTCTCAGCCTTCCAAGTACTGGGATTAGAGGCATGCATCACCATGTCCAGCAAAAAAAAAAAAAAAAAAAAAAAAAAAAAAAAAAAAAAAAAAAAAAAAAAAAAAAAAAAAAAAAGAGAGAGACTTATTTAGCTCACAGTTTGGAAGCTGAAAGTCCAAGATAGGGCAGCCCCATATCATCAACTTCTGTGGAGGGCCTCTGGCTGCAACACAACATGGTAAATGGCATTGTGGAGGAAGTGGGTGTTATAGGCAAGCAGCTCGTGCAGAGGAGCTCATATGGCAAGAAGAATCAAGAGAATGGGGAGGGTCCAGGTTTGTGTTCTCTCTCTCTCTCTCTCTTTCAGTATTGGGGATTGAACTTAGAACCTCACACCTGCTTGGCAAGTGCTTTACCACTGAGCTACATCCCTAGCCCTGGGCTGGCCCTGCATTTGTGATCCTCCTGCCTCAGCCTCCTGAGTAGCTAGAATTACAGGTATATGCCATCGAACCCACCTCAGGCTTGTTCTTTTATAACAACTCTTTTTTTTCTTTATTTTGAAACAGGGTCTCACTAAGTTGTAGAGGGCCTCACTAAGTAGCTGAGGCTGGCGGCAAACCTGCAATCCTCCTGTCTCAGCCTCCCAAGTATTGGGATTACAAGCATGTGCCACCATGCCCGGCATAACAACTCATTTTTGCTTGTTTGTTTCTTTGTTTGTTTTATGGTATTGGGATTGAACCCAGGAGTATTCTACCTCTGAGATATGCCCTCAGCCCTATTTTATATTTTATTTGGAAACAGGGTCTCATTAGGTTGCTGAGAGCCTGTTCTCAAACAGGCTCAAATTGCTGAGGCTGTTCTCAAACCTGCGATCCTCCTGTCTCAGCCTCCCAAGTACTGGGATTACAGGTGTGCACTACCACACCTGGTTTATAACAACTCATTCTTGGGAATTAATCCACTCCCACCAGACCCAACCCCCTCCTCAAAACCAACATCATTCATTAGCGAATGTGGAGCCCTTGTGACCTAATCCCCTTCCACAAGGCCCCACCTTTTACAGATTCCACCACCACACTGGGGACCAAGCTTCTGACGCATAAACCTCTGGGAACAAACCACCCCCAAACCATCGCAGTCATCTTCCCAGAAGAGGGCTGGCATGCTTAGTGTCCGTGCTCTAAGGGAGAGGCTGATGTTGAGATTGGGACCTAGAATTTAGAAGGAGGTCCTTGTCTAGAACTAACCTTACCAGTCTGGGGGCTAATTTTTGAAGAATTTAGCTTTTCTTTTTTCTTTTCTTTGTGGTACTAGGGATTGAATTCAGGGGCATTTTACCTCTGAGCTACACACCTGGTCGTTTTTTAATTTTTTGTTTTGAACCGGGGTCTTGCTAGGTTGCTGAGAGTCTTGCTATGTTGCTGAGGCTGTCCTCACTCCTGCGATCCTCCTGTCTCAGCCTCCCAAGTATGGGATTCCAGGCATGCCCCACCACACCTAGCTAGAATTTAGCTTCTTGCTGGAGGACATTATGCAAGGTAGGAAAAGGTGACTTCTGCTTTGTGAATGAGCAAGAAAAAACGGTAGGGAAGAATCCTTTTAGCATCAAATGTTGAAATGCCTACATTGCATTCAGTGAACCACATTATCTAGCTGTATATTACTCCCCGTGTTCATTTTCCATTTATTCATCTGAGACACTTTGTAAAGTTTTAAAACATTTTTCTGGGTCTCATCCGTACTCCAGGGAGTTGAGTCAAATGCTTGAGCCACAATATTAAAGGGGAAATGGTGCCCCCTGGAGGCCAGAATGGCAATGCCTAGAGACCCCAAGAAACCCGAGAAGCTGGGGTACAGTATGTAGGCCAGGGAGGTGGCAGGGTTGCTTATAAATATTTGATAAATCTAAAAAGTCTTTTTAAATTCAAAGCTTTTAATAAATTGGTATGGTGATCATTGAAGATATAGAAAAGCTGATTTATTATGCATTCTATATGTATCGTACCTTATAAAAATGTACAAATATTATCTCAGTTTTTAAAAATGTGAAGTTTAAAAATGGAAGTTTTCTTTTTTAACACCATAGATAACTTTTTTCTTTGTCAACTTTACATTACCTAGTACTTGGGAGGCTGAGACAGGAGGATAGCAGGTTCCAGGCCAGCCTCAGCAACTTAGTGAGGAGACCTTGTTTCGAAATAAAAAATAAAAAGGGCTGGGGTGTGTATCTTGAAGTTAGAATGCCCCTGAGTTTAATCCCCAGTAACAAAACAAAAACTTTAAACTTAATGGAAAGCTAGATAGTACAATTATTCAGAACATGGGCTTTGGAATATGACAGGCCTTTCTTTGATAACTGTATGTCCTTTGGGCAAATTAAAAAATCTGCCTGGGCCTATTTATTTGTAAAATAAGGATATCTCATTGTATTATGATGAAGACTAAATGAAGTTATATATATGATGTCCCTACCACTTGGCAAGTACTCAGTATTTGAGAGCTGTTATTATTATTTTCTATTATTACAACTTCTTTTTTTTTGCGGTACCGGGGATTGAACGCAGGGGCATTCTACCTCCGCGCTACACCCCCGGCCCTATTTTTATACTTTATTTTGAAACCGGGTCTCACGAAGTTGCGGAGGGCCTCACTAAGGAGAGAGAGAGAGAGAGAGAGAGAGAGCGAGCGCTGAGGCTGGCCGCGAACCTGGATCCTCTGGTCTCCGCCTCCCAAAGTACTGGGATTACAAGCGTGCACCACCACGCCCGGCTATTACTATAACTTCTACAACATTAATGAGATAAGGGTGTTCAATGTAACCACAAATACTTAATACACTCTTATACATGCAAGCAACAGAATTTTCAGATAAGATGCTACAGAATATATAAATTAGGATAAACAGAGGAAAGGAAGAATGAGTGAACAAGAGAACCCAAGAATATTTACAGAAGTATGGGGAGAAATAGAAACCTTAAAACTTTCTATTCAGTATAGAATTCTTGCAAATATGTGATTAATATCACTAGTCTATTGGACTAGTCAAGAGAGATTTAAAATAAAAGTAGCTTAACAAGTTTGTTATCAAGAAGCCTGTTTATAAGTTAAGAAATAAAAAAAACAACTTTCAGGTTTCATATTTATTTATTTATTTATTTATTTATTTACTTATTTATTTATTTATCATTGGTGCTGGGGATCGAACCCAAGGGTGTTCTATCTCTGAGCTACACCCCCAGCCCTATTTTATTTTTTATTTTGAAACAGGGTCTCACTAAGTTGCGGAGGGCTTCACTAAGTTGCTGAGGCTGGATGCAAACCTACGATCCTCCTATCTCAGCATGTGCCACCACGCCCCGCTTTCATATACCTTTTAAAATTCCAAAATGTAATGGAAAATGGAAAGAAAAGGAATTGGGGAAGACATAGGAAGAAGGTATTGACCTAGGATCCTCACCTACCTGACTGTATGTCTCACCAGCTGTGAGAGACAGAGCGGGTCACCTCCCCTCTCTGTGCCTGTTTCCCTGTCTGTACATATGAGACAGTAACAGCATCTTATAGACACATTGTGAGAATTAAAGGAGAAAACCAGCAAATCCCAGGGCACAACAAAGGGTCTCCTCATCCTCCTTGTTATAAGTTTGGACTGTTGCAGGTGGCACTGGAAAGGGGCTGGTACCTCAGGAGATTCTGCAGTACGATGCAATAAGAACTATAAAGTTACATCAAGTCCTTTTTTTCCCTAGTCATGGGAAGACATTTAAAAGGGGAAAATGATCTAATTAAAGATTTTTTTTTTTTTTTGCAGTACCAGGGATTGAACCCAGTGGTGTTCTACCTCTGTGCTACACCCCCGGCCCTATTTTTTATACTTTATTTTGAAACCGGGTCTCACAAAGTTGCGGAGGGCCTCACTAAGTAGAGAGAGAGACAGGGAGAGAGAGAGAGAGAGAGAGAGAGAGCTGAGGCTGGCCGCGAACCCGGATCCTCCGGTCTCCGCCTCCCAAAGTACTGGGATTACAAGTGTGCGCCACCACGCCCGGCCGTAATTAAAGATCTTTCTAACTGGGAGTGGTGTGATGGTGCATGCCTATAATCCCGGTACTTGGGAGGCTGAAAACAGGCAGATTGCAGGTTCAAGACCAGCCTCTGCAACTTAGTAAGACTCTCAGCAACCTAGCAAGACCCTGTTTCAAAATAAAATAGGGCCGGGCATGGTGGCACACACGCTTGTAATCCCAGTACTTTGGGAGGCGGAGACCGGAGGATCCGGTTCGGGGCCAGCCTCAGCTCTCTCTCTCTCTCTCTCCCTGTCTCTCTCTCTCTCTCTCTACTTAGGCCCTCTGCAACTTCGTGAGACCCGGTTTCAAAATAAAGTATAAAAAAATAGGGCCGGGGGCGTAGCGCGGAGGTAGAACGCCCCTGGGTTCAATCCCCGGTACCGCAAAAAAAAAAAAAAAAAATTGAAAAATAAAATAGGGATGGGAATGTAATTTAGAGTCAGAATGCCCCTGGGTCCAATATCCAGTACCAAAAACAAAACAAAACAAAACAAAAATGTTTATAGCAACCATCAAAATTTGGAACAATTTTGTCCAGAAATGAAGGAGAGGTTAAATAAATAATACATGGTATTAAATACAAAAGAATATACATAGATCCTAGTTTTATTGTTAACTTCAGGGATTCCTTAGAGCAAAAGAGACCATCAGGCTAAAACATGAGTGACAGCCTGGCGTGGTGGTACATGCCTATAATCCCAGTACTTGTGAGGCTGAGACAGGAGGATCGCATGTTCACAACCAGCCGCAGCAACTTAACAAGTAACTTAGTGAGACCCCGTTTCAAAATAAAAAGCTGGGCATGGTGGCACACACTTGTAATCCCAGTACTTGGGAGCCTGGGATAGGAGGATTGCAGGTTCACAGCCAGCCTCAACAATTTAGTGAGGCCCTCTTCAACTATGTGAGACCCTGTTTCAGAATAAGAGATAAAATAGGGTTGGGGTGTAGCTCGGAGGTAGAATGCCCCTGGGTTCAATCCCTAGTACCACAATAAAATAAATAAAATAGAGTAGGGCTGGGTGTGTAGTTCAGAGGTAGAGCACCCTTGAGTTCAACCCCCAGTAACCTACACACACACACACACACACACACACACACACACACATACACATACACACACACACACACAACTGAAAAACTACAATAGCACAGGGTGGTACTGATCAGGAAAAGACAAGTAGATAAATGGAGTTCAAGAAAGTCCAGAAAATAAGCCAGATTCATATATACAAGATTTCTCACATGTTCAATGTGGCATTTGAAATTAGTGGAGGAAAAATGAATTATTCAATAATTAGCACAAGGATACCTGGCCATCCATAGATTACTGGTGATTTAAGGATCTACACAGGTTGATTATTTTGAGATAGGGTCCTGCTTTGTTGCCTAGGCTGGCCTTGAACTTCTGGCCTCAAGGAATCCTCCCACCCGAACCTTCTAGTAGCTGGAACTATAGGTGTGTGTCACTGCACCCAGCTTTGGTTTAAAAACCGAAATGTAAAAAGCAAAACAAAAAACTAAGATTATATAATTACGTGTAAAAAAACATAGAAAAATATTTTTATAAAATTTGGGAGCCGGGAGTGGTGGCACACGCTTGTAATCCCAGTACTAGGGAGGCTGAGACAGTAGGATCGCAGGTTCGTGGCCAGCCTCAGCTACTTAGTGAGGCCCTCTGCAACTTAGTGAAACCCTGTTTCCAAATAAAGAATAAAATAGGGCTGGGGGTGTAGCTTGGAGGTAGAATGCCTCTGGGTTCAATCCCCAGTACCACAAAAAAAAAAAAAGAAAAAAAATTTTGGGTAGGAGAGAACTTTCTTAGCCTGATGCAAAGTCTAGAAATGAGTTGATTAGATTACATGAAGATTTAACCCTTTGTATAGAACCCTGCCCTACCTTTCTTACCCAGTCTTCCTCGTCTCCCCTGAGAATCCCTGAGGTTAATAGTGTGCAGCACTGGCAGGGGTAGGGGATGGGTCTGGGAGGAAGGCCAGGCGTCCTGCAGGCACACCAGGAGTCTTGCTGAACTGCGCTTCCACCCTGGGCGCTGCTCCATGCTCAGACACGCAAAGAGGATTTAACACTTGGAGTTTGGATACGTAAGTTTTTAAAACATGTCCCTGGGTCTCTTTATTTTTTATTTTTGTAGTGCTGGGGATTGAACTCGGGGGCCTTTTACCTTCAAGCTACACCCCTAGCCCTTTTTATTTTTAATTTGGAAACAGGGTCTTGCTAAGTTGCTGAGGCTGGCTTCAAACCTGAACCTGTGATCCTCTTGTCTCAGCCTACCAAGTCTGCAAGCATGCACCACCATGCCTGGCTAAGTCCTGGTATTCATAATTTTTAAATGAATTTAAGTTAAATAAAAACTCATCTGTACTATCCCCCAAATACCGACATAACTTCCAGAGAGCAAGAGACCATAAGGTTAAAACATGAGTGACAGCCGGGCATGGTGACACATGCCTATAATGCTAGTACTTGGGAGGTTGAGACAGGAGGATCACAGGTTTGAGGGTAGCCTCAGCAATTTAGCAAGAACCTATCTCATAATAAAAAAATTTTTTTTGATACTGGGAATTGAACTCAGGGGCATTCTACTTCTCAGCCATACCCCCAGTCCTATTTTATATATATATATTTTTTTGCGGTACCGGGGATTGAACGCAGGGGCGTTCTACCTCCGCGCTATGCCCCCGGCCCTATTTTTTATACTCTATTTTGAAACCGGGTCTCACGAAGTTGCAGAGGGCCTCACTAGGTAGAGAGAGAGAGAGAGAGAGAGAGAGAGCTGAGGCTGGCCGCGAACCCGGATCCTCTGGTCTCCGCCTCCCAAAGTACTGGGATTACAAGTGTGCGCCACCACGCCCGGCTTATATTGTATTTTGAAACAGGGTCTCACTAGGTTGCAGAGAGCCACTAAGTTGCTGAAGCTGGCTTCGAACCTGTGATCCTCCTATCTCAGCCTCCCAAGTACTGGGATTACATGGGTGCACCACTATGCCCAGCTCTCAAAATAAAAAATTTAAAAAGGGATAGGGATGTAACTCAGAGGTAGAATGCCTCTGGGTTCAATCCTCAGTACCAAAAACAAAAAACAAGAGTGACAAAGCTGGGCGTAGTGGCACATGCTTGTCATCCCAGGGACTTGGGAGGCTGAGGCAGGAGGATCCCAAGTTTCAGGCCAGCCTGGGCATCTTAGTGAGACCCTGACTCAAAATAAAAAATAATAAGGCCTGGAGGTGTAGCTCAGTGATAGAATGCATCTGGGTTTGTTCCCTAGTACAGCAAAAAATGAAACAAAACAAACAAACAAACAAACAAACAAAAAACCCTCTTTCTTACAGGAGCAGGCGCACTGACTCCCTTCAAAAGGCCCCTGACTACCAGACTGACAAAAATGTAGAAGATTGACAGCATTCCATGTTACTGTATGCCCATAAATGGTTGGTGAAGCTTTGGTGGAAGGCAAATTGGAAGGACTAAATCAACATTTGTGTGTGTGTGTGTGTGTGTGTGTGTGTAAACTAGAGATTGAACCCAGAGGCATTCTACATCTAAGCTACACCCCCAGCCCTATTTTCTTTTTTTTTACTTTGAAACAGGGTCTAAGTTGCTGAGGGCCTCACTAAATTGCTGAGGCTGCCCTCGAATCTCCTGTCCCAGCCTCTCGAGTACTTGGATTACAGGTGTGTGCAACCTTGCTCTACTCAACTATGGTAGAGTCGTTTTGTTTTGAGACAGGGTCTCGTTAGGTTGTTGAGGCTGCTCTCGAACCTGCAATCTTTCTGTCTCTGCCTCCCAAGTACTGGGATTACAGGTGTGTGCTACCATACCTGGCTATAGTTGTCGAAACTAAGAAATTGGTGTTGGTGTAACATTACTGACTAAACCCCAGACTTAATTCATATTTCACCATTTTTTCCACTAATATTCTTTTTCTTCTGTTCCAGGATCCAACCCAGGATTATCAAGTTGCCTTCAGTCATCTTGTCTCTTTAGTCTCCGCCAATCTGTGACAGATTCTCAGCCTTTCTTGTTTTTTAGAAGCTTGATGCTTTTGAAGAATATTGATCAGGTATTTTGTGAAATGTTCTTTTTTTTATTTTTGGTGGTACCGGGGATTGAGCCCAGGGACATTCTACCTCCAAGCTACACCCCCAGCCCTATTTTTTATTCTTCATTTTGAAACAGGGTCTCGCTAAGTTGCGGAGGTCCTCACTAAGTAGCTGAGGCTGGCTGTGAACCCGGATCCTCCAGTCTCAGCCTTCCAGGTACTGGGATTATAAACGTGCGCCACCACGCCCGGCATGAAATGTTCTTCTGAGTATATCTGATGTGTTGTATAAGAAAGATTTCTTTTTTCTTTTTTGCGGTACTGGGAATTGAACCTAGGAGCATTTAACCTCCGAGCTACACCCCCAGCCCTATTTTTTATATTTTTTATTTTGAAACAGGGTCTGAGTTGCAGAGGACCTCACTAAGTAGCTGAGACTGGCAGCAAACCTGAGATCCTCCTGTTTCAGCCTCCCAAGTACTGGGATTACAAGCCCACACCACCATACCTGGTCTGTAAGAAAGATTTCTAACACATGTTCCATGACAACATGACTAAACCTCAAGGATACTGGGCAAAGTAAAATAAGCCAGTCACAAAATGACAAATACTGTATGCTTCTATTTATATTAGATCCTAGAGTGATCAAATTCATAGAGATGGCTGGGCGTGGTGGTGCACGCCTGTAATCCTAGTACCTGGGAGGCTGAGACAGGAAGATTGCAGGTTGGAGGCCAGCCTCAGCAACGCAGCGAGGCTTTCAGCAGCAACCTAGCAAGACTTTTTCCAAACAAAACAATAAAAAGGGCTAGGGGTGTAGCTCAGAGGTAGATTGCCCCTGGGTTCAATCCCTAGTACCCCCACACACACATCATAGAGATAGAGAGTAGAATGACAGTTGACGGTGACAGGGAGGGAGGGGAAAGTGGAGAATCGCTTAAAGGCTACAGAGCATGTGACAGTCTGGATCTGAAGTGTCCCCACAGGCTCATCTGTGGCCTGGTCCCCAGTGCAGCAATGTTCAGAGGTGGGATGTGGGGGAGCGATTGGATTGTGGGACTCTAACTAAATCTTTCCTCCTTTAATTATTTTCTTAGTTATTTTGGTCACAACTAAAGCTGACTAATGCAGTTCAGGGTGTTGTTATTTTGTTTTGTTTTGGTATTGGGGATTGAACTCAGGGGCATTCTGCCTCTGAGCTAACACCCCCATCCAGCCCTTTTTTTTAAATTTTGAAACAGAGTCTTAATAAGTTGCTGAGACTGGCCTTGAACCTGCGATCCTTCTGTCTCAGACTCGTAAGTACTGGGATTACAGGCATGTGTCACTGTACCCAACTCCCAGAGTTTCAGTTTTGCAAGATGAAAAGAGTTCTGGATGTTGGTAATGCACTTACTACTGAACTCACTCTTTAAAGTGGTTAAGCTGGTCAGTTTTGTGTTATGCATATTTTATCACAATTTAAAAGAATGATGGCAATGAATTAAAACACTTCAAATAAAAAAGAAAAGAAAGATTTGCCCCTTCTCTCTCATTTACTTGGAAGTTAATTTTTGATTGCATCATTTTAGGTAAAATGTTAGAGACACTACAATTAGAATTATATAACGCATTTACTACTGGCAATGAAGAAAATCATTGGCACTGGAAGGAATGATTTGGGAATTTATACACTTGGACAGGTCAAGTCATGTTATTCTGGTGCAATGGAGCATCTGACTTGTTAGAATATAGAAACTGGGCATTCTTAATCAAAAAGACTTTTTAAACTTTTGTATATCCTGTGAGTTATACACTTATAAATCACTGCAATTCTTATAAGTTGTCCAACAGGTTTTCTAATACTTGCTGGGAATCTTCACTGATGATTTAGTATTAAGAACTGACTAATAATGAAATGAGTTTACTTCTAATTCCATTTACTATCTATCATGATTTTAGGCTAATTGTATAAGCTCATCAGGTTCATTTCCTATTGTGAGGATTCAATTATACGTGGTAAGCAAAACAACTAATACAGTTCCCTACATAGTTGCTATCCAATAAATTGCAGTAATTACACTTTAAAATTTAAATTTTTTTTGTGGTACTAGGTATTGAACCCAGGGGCATTCTACCTCTGAGCTATACCCCCAACCCTATTTTATTTTTTATTTGGAAACAGGGTCTCACTAAGTTGCAGAGAGCCTCGCTAAATTGCTGAGGCTGGCTGTGAACCAGTAATCCTCCTGTCTTGGCCAATTTTATTTTATTTTATTTTTTTTATTTTGAAACAGGGTCTTGCTAGGTTGCTGAGAGTCTCGCTACTTGCTGAGGCTGTCCTTGAACCTGCGATCCTCCTGTCTCAGCCTTCCAAGTACTGGGATTATAGGAGCGCACCACCATGCCAGGATAGTAATTACACTTAGAGTAGCAATCTGGTAGGATTCCTATAATCTATAAATCCTGACGTTACTCTTTTGTTGCTAAAGGTGATTCCAGAGTCCAACACAACTAAAACTGTGAAGTCCATGGGAACAGAGACAATGTCTTGTCACCTCTGCATCCTGAGCAATTCAATTAAATGAACACTTATCAAGTTCTTTTTACATTAAAAAGTTCTATGCTAGCAGGCATAGTGGTGCATGCCTGTAATCCCAGTACTTGGGAGGTTGAGACAGGAGGATCTCAGGTTCAAAGTCAGTCTCAGCAATTTAGTGAGGCTGTCAGCAACTGAACGAGACCCTGATTCAAAATAAAAAGTAAACATAGGGCTGGGGGTGTAACTTGGAGGTAGAATGCTCCTGGGCTCAATCCCCAGCAACACACACACACACACACACACACACACAC
>PVJS01036407.1:0-20474 GCA_004027185.1 Glis glis
TGTGTGTGTGTGTGTGTGTGTGTGTGTGTGTATGTGTGTTAGTTACTGGGGATTGAACCTAGAGGCATTCTACCTCCAAGCTACACCCCAGCCCTATTTTATTGTCTTTGTGTGTGAGAGTGTGTGTGTGTGTGTGTGTGTGTGTGTGTGTGTGTGTTAGTAAATGGGGATTGAACTCAGGGGCATTCTACCTCCAAACTGTACCCCCAGCCCTATTTTAGTGTGTGTGTGTGTGTGTGTATGTGTGTGTGTGTGTGTGTTAGTTACTGGGGATTGAACCCAGGGGCATTCTACCTCTATACCCCCAGCCCTAGCCCTATTTTATTTTTTATTTTGAAACAGGGTCTCACTAAATTGCTGAGAGCCTTGCTAAATTGCTGAGGCTAGCCTCAACCCGGCGATCCTCCTGCCTCAGCCTCCCAAGTACTGATTAGGGACTGTGCCACCAAGCCTGGCTTTTTATCCCCATTTTTAGGAGACTCCAGAATGTCTTGCCGAGCTCATGCAGCACACTCCTGTGGCAGACCCCAAGCAACACACAGACTTTGTAGATCCAAACCTCATGCCCTTTCCTCTCCCTATTGAGCCAAAGGAGTTTCCATGAACTGGGCATGGTGGCACACACTTGTAATCCTGGTACTTGGGAGGCTGAGACAGGAGGATCACACGTTTGAGGCCAGCTTCCGCTACCTCAAACCTGGGTGTGTAACTCAGAGGTAGAATGCCTCTGGGTTCAACCCCAGTACCGCAGAAAAAATAAAAATAAAAACCAAAGGACTTTCCATCACACAGCTTGGGGGGCAGGTCTGACACAAGGGACACATTTACCACCTGTGACCAGCAAATAATGATGAACCTCAGACCCAAGCTGACGATCAGCTCCACCAATCCCAGGAGAAGTGTAATCAAAGTGTGGGGTTCTTGCTGGGTGTGGTGGTGCACACCTGGAATCACAGTACTTGGGAGGCTGAGACAGGAGGATCACTGGTTCCAGGCCAGCCTCTGCAACTTAGCAAGGCCCTGTTTCAAAATAAAAAAAATTAAAAGGGGCTAGGGGTGTAGCTCAGAGGTAGAATGTCCCTGGGTCCCATCCCCAGTACCAAAATAAATAGATAAATAAAAAGCGCTCCAAGTCCCGAACCACTGTTTAGTTTATAGCAGGCAGATTCCCCTAGTGTCTCTCCCAGTCCCTGTCAAAGACTATCAGGCAGTCACTGCTTGGATCCAACAATCGTGTTTTGTTTTTATCCAGATATTTTGGCATTATAAGCAAAGCCTGTCTGGGTCTAGGAGGCCATCCAAAAATCTGGAGAAAATTAGATAGTTATTCTAAAAGTAAAGTTCCTGCAAAAATGGCAGGAAAGAGACCCAAAAAATTGAGTTGTGCACGATTCACATATGTATGATACAAATGATGGTCCAAGTTGGTAGAAAATAACGCAGTGTGTGGTTCATACATATTTATATTAGTTAATTAAAATATACTATGTGGTCCATGATTTATTTATATCTACCACCCTTAAGTGTTAAGTGTTCTTTTTTTTATTTTTTTTTTTTTTTGCGGTACCGGGGATTGAACGCAGGGGTATTCTACCTCCGCGCTACGCCCCCGGCCCTATTTTTTTTATGCTTTATTTTTGAAACCGGGTCTCACGAAGTTGCAGAGGGCCTCACTAGGTAGAGAGAGAGAGAGAGAGACAGATAGAGAGAGAGAGAGAGAGAGAGAGAGAGAGAGAGGAGTGTTAGGTGTTCTTAATGAATATTTTGGGGGGTGCTGAAAGTTGAACACAAGGGCATTCTACCTCCAAGCTATAGCCCCAGCCCTATTTTATTTTTTATTTTGAAACAGGGTCTCACTAAGTTGCTGAGGCTGGCCTCAAACCTATGATCCTCTTGTCTCAGCCTCCCAATCCCATGCCTGATATTACAGGCGTGCACCACTATGCCTGGCTTAATGAATATAATATGTAAAAACAAATCATATCCAATTAGAAGCCATCACTTCTGTTTGCACATCTAAACAACTTGGGCCATGGTTGCTATATGGTAACAATTAAAATATCATTGTATGTTGGTGGAATTACAAATTAGTACAGCCACTGTGGAGATCAGTATGGAGGTTCCTCAAAAGACTAGGAATGGGGGCCGGGCGTGGTGGCGCACGCTTGTAATCCCAGTACCTTGGGAGGCGGAGACCGGAGGATCCGGGTTCACAGCCAGCCTCAGCGCGCGCTCTCTCTCTCTCTCTCTCTCTCTCTCCCTGTCTCTCTCTCTCTCTCTCTACTTAGTGAGGCCCTCCGCAACTTCGTGAGACCCGGTTTCAAAATAAAGTATAAAAAATAGGGCCGGGGGTGTAGCGCGGAGGTAGAACGCCCCTGGGTTCAATCCCCAGTACCGCAAAAAAAAAAAAGGACTAGGAATGGAACCACCAAATGACCCAGCCACACCACTCCTCGGTGTTCACCCAAAAGAACCACAGTCAGCAAACTATAGTGACACCTGCATATCCATGTTTGCAGCAGCACAATACACAATAGTCAAGTTATGGAAACCATCCAGGTGTGTGTCAACAGATGGATGGATAGAGAAAATATGGTATGTGTACACACACACACACACACACACACACACACACACACACAATACAGTTTTATTCATCCTTAAAGAAGAATGAAATTGTTATTTGTAGGAAAATGAATGGGATTGGAGAGTATTATGTTAAACAAAATAAGCCAGACTCAAGCCGGGCGTGGTGGCGCACACTTGTAATCCCAGTGCTTGGGAGGTTGAGACAGGAGGATCACAGGTTCGCGGCCAGCCTCAGCTACTTAGTGAGGCCCTCCGCAACTTAGTGAGACCCTGTTTCAAAAAATAAAAGAATAAAATAGGGCTGGGGGTGTAGCTCAGAGGTAGAACACCCTTGGGTTCAATTCCCAGTACCACAAAAAAAAAGCCAGACTTAAAAAATGAAAGGTTGTATGTTTTCTCTCATAAGTGGAAGCTAGAGATAAAAGGGCGGGAAGGGGGAATCAGTCGGGCCTGGTGGCGCACGCTTGTAATCCCAGTACTTGGGAGGCTGAGACAGGAGGATCGCAGGTTCGAGGCCAGCCTCAGCAAGTAGTGAGACTCTCCTCAACCTAGGGAGACCCTGTTTCAAAATAGAAATAAAATAGGGCCAGGGTGAGGGCGTGACTTAGAGGTAGAAAGCCCCTGGGTTTAATCCCCAGTACCACAAAAACAGAGGGGATCTCATGAAAATAGAAGGAAGACCATTTGGGTAGAGGAAGAGGAGCAGGGGGAGGTCCTGGGGAGTGAAATTAACTAAATCTTATTATGTGTGTGTACAAATATGTAGCAGTGAATTCCACTACTATGCATAATTATATGCACAAATTAATAAAACAACACTGTGAGCCACAACTGTGGTGGATTTATGAAAGTGTCTGGCATGAAACCAAAAGATAGGGGTTCAACCTCTTGCCCTGCCTCCTTCTAGCTCTGGGACTTTGGGAAAAATCCTTTATCCCTCCTAGGGCGGTATATAAAACCCAGTAGTAGACCATCCGGGCATGGTGGCGCACGCCTGTGAGCCCAGCACTTGGAAGGCTGAGACAGGAGGATCACAGGGTTGAGGGCAGCCTCAGCAACTGAGCAAGGCCCTCAGCAACTTAGTAAGACTCTGTTTCAAAAGGAAAAATAAAAGCCAGGTGTGGTGGTGCTCGCTTGTAATCCCAGTACTTGGGAGGCTGAGATAGGAGGATCCCAGGTTCGTGGCCAGCCTCAGCAATTTTTTTTTTTGCAGTACAGGGGATTGAACCCAGGGGCATTCTACCTCTGAGATACACCCCCATCCCTATTTTTTATTCTTTATTTTGAAACAGGGTCTCACTAAGTTGTGGAGGGCCTCACTAAGTAGCTGAGGCTGGCCGCGAACCTGCGATCCTCCTGTCTCAGCCTCCCAAGTACTGGAATTACAAGTGTGTGCCACCACGCCTGGCCAGCCTCAGCAATTTAGTGAGGCCCTCCGCAACTTAGTGAGACCCAGTTTCAAAATAAAGAATAAAGAGCCAGGCATGGTGGCACACACTTGTAATCCCAGTACTTTGGGAGGCGGAGACTGGAGGATCCGGGTTCACAGCCAGCCTCAACTCTCTCTCTCTCTCTCTCCTCTCTCTCTCTCTCTCTCTCTCTCTGTCTCTACTTAGTGAGGCCTCCGCAACTTCGTGAGACCCGGTTTCAAAATAAAGCATAAAAAATAGGGCCGGGGGTGTAGCTCGGAGGTAGAACGCCCCTGGGTTCAATCCCCGGTACCGCAAAAAAAAAAAAAAATTAAATAAAGAATAAAATAGGGCTGGAGGTGTAGCTTGGAGGTAGAATGCTCCTGGGTTCCATCCTCAGAACCACACACACACACACACACACACACACACACAAATAATAAAATAGGGCCGGGGGTGTAACTCAAAGGTAGAATGCCCCTGGGCTCAATCCCCAGCACTGCAAAGTAAAATAAAATAAATAAAATAAACTAGGGCTGGGGGTGTAACTCAGAGGTAGAATGCCCCTGGGCTCAGTCCCCAGTACTGCAAAAATAAATTGAACTAAATAAAGTGAAGCAGAGGGTGTGCTGTAGTTGGAGCTCAACGACACTGACGTTAATAAAAGCAACTCTATTGTGCAGAACAATGATCGGTCAAGACGGGGCAAGGGGTGGCTGGAAAGACGCTTGGGGATGACCTCACCAGGGAGGCCTGTGCCTGCTTTGAGAGGGAGAAAGCTCGCTCTGTTACACTCCTGGCTTCTGTTGCCAACCCTCGGAGACACAGGGCTCTGGCCGGCCTCCTACCTTTAGCACCATTGCTCTAGGATTTGCTACTGCAAGGGCTTTCCACTTAGAGACCTGCTCTCCCAGACTCGGCTTCTGTGGGCCGCTGTTTATTTACACGATGGTTTAATATGCAGCCCGCTTTGAAAGTCTGGACTAACCTGACCAGGTACACCTTTATACTGTGTGTGTGTGTGTGTGTGTGTGTGTGTGTAGTACTGGGGATTAAACCCAGGGGCATTCCACCTCCATGCTACACCCCCAGTGCTATATTATTTTTTTTTATTTTGAAACAGGGTCTCACTAAGTTGCTGAGGTTCTCGCTAAGTTGCTGAGGTTGGCCTTGAACCTGCAGTCCTCCTGTCTCAGCCTCCCAAGTACTGGGATTACAGGTGTGTGCAACAATGCCGCGCTTCTCCCTAATCTTTGCTTACCTGCTCACTGCAGATTAAAAGCCAGAACCCAATCTTCATTCACTCAAAAACTGCGTTCTAGAGCCAGGCGTGGTGGCGCACACTTGTAATCCCAGTACTTGGGAGGCTGAGACAGGAGGATCTGGGTTTGCGGCCAACTTCAGCTACTTAGTGAGGCCCTCCGCAATTTAGTGAGACCCTGTTTCCAAATAAAGAAATAAAATAGGGCTGGGGGTGGAGCTCAGAGGTAGAATGCCCCTGGGTTCAATCCCCAGTGCCAAAAAAATAAAAACCTGCATTCTAGCCAGGCGTGGTGGCGCATGCTTGTAATCCCAGTACTTGGGAGACTTAGACAGGAGGATCGCAGGTTCAAAGTCAGTCTCAGCAATTTAGTGAGGCTCTCAGCAACTTAGCAAGATTGTTTCCAAATAAGAAATAAATTGGTCTGGGGGTATAGCCTGGAGGTAAAAGGCCCCTGGGTTCCATCTCCAATAACACACACACACACACACACACACACACACACACACACCACACAATGCCAGGCGTGGTGGCACACACTTGTAATCCCAGTACTTGGGAGGCTGAGACTGGAGGATCGCAGGTTCGCGGCCAGCCTCAGCTACTTAGTGAGGCCCTCTGCAACTTAGTGAGACCCTGTTTCAAAATAAAATAATAAAAAATAGGGCTGGGAGTGTAGCTTAGAGGTAGAATGCCCCTGGGTTCAATCCCCAGTACCCCCCCCCACACACACATACACCCTAAACTCTTGTGTTGCAGCTTTGTCTCCAATAAGAGAGCGAGCCCCAGAACGGGACCTGCAGCCCCCGACTCCCACCACGTCAGGCCCAAATGAGGTACCTAGAGACCACTCTGCATGGGGCTTTACTGTAGCTCACTGGAGTCCTGATTTCTGGCAGGCGGCACTGCCAATGCGTCTAATACTTCAGGACAGACAGAGCAATGTTCTTTAGGATCAAAAGGGCTTCTGTTCAATCCTCTGTCGGGCGGGGGAAATGCCTCTGGGAATCTAAGTCTGCAGAGCTGGCTCCACACAGAGGCGTGCATTTACAGGCAAGTTCCATAGCACAGCGGGGAAACCTGGCCAATTCTGCCTTACAAGAGTAGTCATGTAGCCGGGTGCAGTGGCGCACGCCTGTTAACCCAATACTTGGGAGGCAGGTTCATGGTCAGCCTCAGCAACTTAGCAAGGCCCTGTTTCCAAATAAAAAATAAAAAGGGTTGGGGGGGGATAGCTCAAAGGTAGAATGTCCCTGAGTCCTGAGTTCAATCCCCAGTACCAAAAAGAAAAAAAAAAAAAGAGGAGTTATGTTAGATATTACAACGATACCTTTTTCCAAGGATGCTGAAAATCTGAAGTAATCTTATTTGTCCCGGCCTGCATGGCCCAATTTATCTAATTTTTCTTTTTTTTTTTTTCGGTACTGGGAATTGAACCCAGGGGGCATTCTACCTCCAAGCCACACCCCAGCTCTATTTTTTTATTCTTTATTTTAAAACCGACTCTCACTAAGTTGCGGTGTGCCTCACTAAGTAGCTGAGGCTGGCCGTGAACCCAGATCCTCTGGTCTCAGCCTCCTAAATACTGGGATTACAAGTGTGCGCCACCATGCCCGGCCTCAATTTATCTAAAAATTACTAATTTCCGAGCCGGGCATGGTGGCGCACACTTGTAATCCCAGTACTTGGAAAGCTGAGACAGAAGGATCGCAGGTTTGAAGCCAGCCTCAGCGACTTAGCGAGGCCCTCCACAAACTTAGTGAGACCTTTTTTCCAAATAAGAAATTAAAAAAAAAATCGGACTGGGGGTATAACTTGGAGGTAGAATGCCTCTGGGTTCAATCCCCAGTACCAAAAAAAAAAAAAAAATACCAATTTCCCAATTATGCATGTGCATATACAAATACATAATAAGTCCCACTATTATATATAATCATAATGCACCAACTAAAAATACTGAGAAACTAGAAATTGCTAAACAATAAGTAAAAACAAAAATCACTACCTCATCTACCTATTCACAGTAATAATACACAAAGTAATTATAAGGCTACAATGAGAAAATGTGTTTACAGGACTATCTATAAAATAAGGATGGTGCTCTATTCAGTGTGTGTGTGTGTGTGTGTGTTTAGTACTGGAGGTTGAACCCAGAGGCATTCTACCTCCAAACTACACCTCTAGCCCTTTTATATTTATTTATTTATTTATTTATTTATTTATTTTTAGAAACAGGGTTTCACTAAATTGCTGAGGGTCTGGCTAAGTTGCCAAGGCTGGCCTGGAACCCGTGGTCCTCCTGTTTCAGCCTCCCAAAAACTGGGATTACAGGCGTGGGCAGCTATGCCTGGCTTCTCTTCTTGATTTCCGAGCAAAGGAGTTATGAGAAGGCAGTTTAATACTTAACAAATGTTAAGTTAAAAAAAAAAAAGGTCACAGCTCACTGGAATCGCATCTCCTCTCCAGTAACAGGAGAATCTGCCCAGGTTTGGGGACGCTTAGCCCAAGACAAGGAAGGGTGCTGCTGCGAACCACCTGCTCCGCCTGCCCTCCTGCACCCCCAGGACCCGCAGAAAGGCTGGGAAGCTCAACGCTGCTCAGCGCTTATTTTGGGACCCAGCTCACTAAAAATACTTCTGCCTTCTGGTTTGATCACGCTCCCTTTTGACCTGAATGGATCACCAGCCCCGCTGCCCACCCCACCCTCTGCCCGTTGTCCTTTAAAGGAGAAGGGCGTGGGAGAGATTCCTGCCGCCCGCCCGGGACAGATGTGAGCCCAGGGCAGGCAGGGGCCAGGCTGACGTCAGGGCCGAGTGGAGCTCGGAGGCAGCCACGGGGGCTGGGGGGGCGGGGGCAGCCTTGAGCTGCGATTGGCTGGCTCTGCAGGCGCGTCCGCGCTGATTGGCTGGCGGGGATTTAGAGGGAGTCCCACTCTCCAATTAAAGCGGTGGCGGCCAGCCCCGCGGAGCACAGAACTCCCGCCCTGGGCCGGGTGAACCTGGCCATTCAGTCCCCGCTGTCCCCGCCGCGCGCCCTCTCGCCTCTGCGCTGGAAGCCAGGCGCTGCCTCCTCGCCCTAGAAGAAGATGGCAAAGGTGGCCAAGGACCTCAAGCCTGGCGTGCAAAAGGTGAGCTGAGATCTGTCTTTACCCAGCTTCTCTTTCCTGCTCGCCCTTCCCACTCGCGCGGTAATGAGAAGGAAATTCCAAGACTTCACAGGAAACCAAATAGTTGGGAATACGTGTTTGAGCTAACAGGCACATCCCCAAAGGCACTCTTTAAACCACTGTTATGTAATATAGTTGCAAAGGGTCTTTGCTCTTTGGTGATGCTAATTTAAACTGCATTAAGGTAAAAATTTGGGGGGAGAGGGTCCTGCTCTGGTGCCTGGGGAGGAAAGCCCCCAGCTTCCCCCATCCCAGCCGCCTCTGGACCAGGTGTGCAAGGTTTACTAACAAGGAGTCTCCTCTCTCCTGCCATCCCAGAGTTCTGTGCACTTCCCTGAACCCACACACACCCAGTGGCTTTGGTGCCTGCAGTTCTAGCACAAGGGAACTCATTTCTGTCCCCAGGGTCTGTGCCATTCCTTTTTCAAGAAGGGCTGGCCCAGAGCCCAGAAGGTCACAGGGAAATGACTGCAGGAGGGGCCTGCCTCTGTGTTGTGCCTGCAGCTCCAATACCCACTGGTGCTTACCTGAAAGCATTAGTGAGGGGAATTAGAAGACACGAACAGTGCTGGTAGCCACTGTGGTGCACACCTGTAATCCCAGGACTTGAGAGGCTGAGGCAGGAGGAGCGCAGGTTCGATGACAGTCTCAGCAAGTAGTGAAACTCTCATCAATCTAGTGAGACCCTGTTTCAAAATAAAAATAACATAGGCCTGGGGGTGTAGCATGGAGGTAGAATGCCCCTGGGGTTCAAGCCCCAGTACCTCCCACACACACATGAGAGAGAGAGAGAGAGAGAGAGAGAGAGAAAGAGAGAGGGAGAGGGAGAGAGAAAGAGAGAGAAAGAGGCCCCACCTAGGCTTTACAGATGGAGAAACTGAGGGACTGGGTCACAGAGAGTTGGTTCCGGCAGGCAGCAGAATAGAGGAAATGACTTGGGTGTCCAAAGTGCATATGGTGTCCCTGGCACTTTTAAGCTGCACAATGTTGACCAAGTCACTTTCTTGACCCTCAGTTTCCTTATCTGTAACATTGGGTGGACAGACCCCACCTCCTCCCCAGCCACAACAGCATTGGTGCCCCTGTGGACTGAACGCCCAAAGCAATCATTATTAAGCTCTGATTTCAGAGAGTTCGGTCTTGCAAAGTCCTCCCTAGATATCTGCCATTATCTGTGAGGGAGAAGAGGAAAAAGAAGAAAAAATCAGCATCAAAATAAAAATGCAGTAGGCGGGCATGGTGGTGCACGCTTGTAATCCCAGTATTTGGGAGACTGAGACGGGAGGATCACAGGTTTGAGGACAGACTCAGCAACTTAGTGAGGCCCTCTACAACTTAGTGAGACCCTGTTTCAAAAATAAAAGAATAAAATAGGGCTGGAGGTGTAGCTCGGAGGTAGAATGCCCCTGGGTTCCATCCCCAGTACCACAAAAATAAACAAATAAATAAAAATAAAAATAAACATGCAAGCCAACTACCTAAACGTGTAGCATTTGTCATCTTAGAATTGTGCCCTTCTAAAGAAGACCTGCCCCAGACCCCAGGTGAATCCTGAACGTGTCCACCAAATCGGGTTTCATCTGGACATCTGTCAGGAATGTCCCATGCCCCATTCCATTTGCCAGACTATTTGTTGAGTGGAGTCATCTCTCCTTCTACAGAACTCCCATAACACTTTAGCCTTTGGAAGCTACCTACGAATGTCTGCCTCGTAGTGAGTTATGCAGGCACAGCTCTCATTTCTCTATACATTTTCCTGGAGTCCTGGAAGGTAAAGCTTTCTTGCTCATTCTTGTCTCAGTCCCAACACAGCACGCCAGGCCACACACAGCAGAACTCCAAAAACAAGTAAAGCCGGGCGTGGTGGCACACGCACACCTGTAATCCCAGTACTTGGGAGGCTGAGACAGGAGGATCGCAGGTTCAAGGCCAGCCTCAGCAATTTAGTGAGACCCTCTGCAACTCAGTGAGACCCTGTTTCAAAATTTATAAAAACAGGGCTAGGGGTATAGTTTAGAATGTCCCTGGGTTCAATCCCCAGCACCACAAAGGAAAATAAACAAAGAGTGAGCGGCCACCTAGGACCACACTGTTTGTCTATGGTGTCTTATATGCATGAGTATTTTTTTAACCCATCATAGCACTGTGATATGTGTGTGTTTGGACTGCTTCCCCAAGTTGTAGAAGAATCCAGGGTTGTCGGGCGTGGTGGCGCACGCTTGTAATCCCAGTACTTTTGGAGGCGGAGACTGGAGGATCCGGGTTCGCGGTCAGCCTCAGCTCTCTCTCTCTCTCTCTCTCTCTCTCTCCCTCTCTCTACTTAGTGAGGCCCTCTGCAACTTCTTGAGACCCGGTTTCAAAATAAAGTATAAAAAATAGGGCCGGGGGCGTAGCGCGGAGGTAGAACGCCCCTGGGTTCAATCCCCGGTACCACAAAAAAAAAAAAAAAAAAAAAGAATCCAGGGTGACGGCGACAGAGCTTCGTTGTCCTCTGGGAAGTAGGATTCCTAGGTGTATTGACGATGAGCCGGCTGACAGGCATGAGTTGAGGCAGGTCGTGGAAGCCCCCTTGTCACTGGGGCCGGGACACTGCTCTGAGGGAGCCTTGTTTGCTTTTCCTTCGCCCAGGAGTGTGATCATCTGGATTCGAGGTGGAACATGTCCTCTTTCTTGCCACCCTCCAGTGCCAACTTTGGCCTGCAAAGGGTTTCTTTTCCATTGAGATCCAGTTACAGGCTTAGGGAAGGAATGTGGTGCTTAGAGATGAAAGGGCAGATCTTTTTTACCTCCTGTGATTTCGACAATCAGGGGCGAGGTCCCCACTTTGTAAGTTATCCAAAGTCTTCTACCCAAAACATCCAGGGCAGGGCAAAAAAGAGAGGTGGGGAGCCCTCCCTGCTGAACTGTACAGTGATCTTTAAGTACTGTGTCCTATCAAAAGATTTTATGGCATATTTACTTTAAAAATCTGCGACAGTGGGGGGTTTTATAACATTTGGCCTCGGGATGCATAATCACACTTAGGCATTTTGAAACAATCTCATAGACTCCTGGAGCTACAAGGGACCCATTTGCAATATGAGAAATGGCTTAAAATGGCACAACATGCTGCCTCCACTGCCTGACCCCCCACCCGCTGGAAGAGGTGGGAATCCCCGGCAGCTGGAAAGTCATAAAAATGTCTGTGAGAGAGAACAGAAAATCCAAAACTGGACTAGGCTTAGCGATTTCAGGACCAAGCCCAGACAGGCCAAGGGAGTCCCTGTGGGTCACGCGTGTGTGGAGGCAGAGCCGGAAGTGGTTCCTGAGCTAAGTCAAATCCTCTCACAGACAATTCTTGACCCACCCTTTGCTTTTCTGCTGAGCAAGAGAAGGTTTCCAGCTAGGCTGGTGGCACACACCTGTAATCCCAGTACTTGGGAGGCTGAGACAGGAGGATCACAGGTTCAAGGACAGCCTCAGCTATTTAGTGAGGCCCTCTGCAACTTAGTGAGACCCTGTTTCAAAATAAAAAAGAATAATAAAGCCGGGCATGGTGGCGCACACTTGTAATCCCAGTACCTGAGAGGCTGAGACCAGAGGATCCGGGTTCGCAGCCAGCCTCAGCTACTTAGTGAGGCCCTCAGCAACTTAATGAGACCCTGTTTCAAAATAAAGAATAAAAATAGGGCTGGGGGTTTAGCTTGGAGGTAGAATGCCCCTGGGTCCAATCCCCAGTACCACCAAAAAAAAAAAAAAATAATGTTTACTAGTGTAGGTGTTGGCCTTGGATCTGGGTTCAAATCCTAGCCTCACCACTTCCCGGAGGTCCTCGCCTCATTTGAAAACTGGGGAAATAGTAGCAGCATCTTCTTCTCCAGGTGGCCGTGATAATTAAACGAGATGATGTATAAAAAAGGCTCAGCACATGAGCACCCAACTAAAATTAGCCATGCTTGATCCTGGCGATGAGGTTGTGTCTCTGTGGGTGCGCAGTCTTTTTTTTTTTTTTTTTGCGGTACCGGGGATTGAACCCAGGGGTGTTCTACCTCCGTGCTACACCCCCAGCCCTGTTTTTTTTATACTTTATTTTGAAACCGGGTCTCACAAAGTTGCGGAGGGCCTCACTAGGTAGAGAGAGAGAGAGAGACAGGGAGAGAGATAGAGAGAGAGAGCTGAGGCTGGCCGCGAACCCGGATCCTCCGGTCTCAGCCTCCCAAAGGCGCAGTCTTTTAGTGAATGAAGGACACACTGTTATGTAGACCTCCCGGTCTGAAGAGCAAGGAGCTTCCACTCAGGGGAACCGGTGGCAGTTTCTCAGACTTGATAGGCTAGGACAGTGGCCCATGAGCGTGCCTTTACTGTCACCAACAAAGTCGGTTTAGAGAACCAAGTCCTTCTAAAAGTGGATGGCCAGTCACTGGGTATTTCACACTAGAGTTACAGAGTTTCGGGTCAGGACGGGGTTGTGGAGCTCTTTTTCACTTTTTAGACAAGGAAACTGCAACCTAGATGGTCAAGCTCCTGATCCAAGGTTGCCAAGATGTACCAAAGCCCATTGTGCTCTGCAAGAACTGTGTGATTTCAAGGAGCCCTTTGTGGGAATTTAGAAAGGATGAAGACAGAGACCTGAGGGCCCACTCATGCTAGACAGTGCCTGTGTCCAGGGACTGGTCCCGAATCCCTCTGCTTTTTACCCCTCAACACAATATCCAAGGAGCATTAAGTTGTCACTTCGAAGCACGTCACCAGGTTGGACTGGGCGTCTCTCCATGCTGCAGCCTTCTTGGCTCTGCGGTCCTCCAGGTTAGTCCTCCTCTCTGGCCTAAGCTCTGCCCACGTTTACCTCCAGTTTGTGCGGGGTGTAAAACTGTTGGCATGTTGCCCAGGGAGCCGGTCCAACATAAACACACCTCAAGAACTGCTCCTGGCTCCCTCACTCTTAAAAACATATTAAGATGTCACTTAAAGATCTTAATAGCTAACACATTGGAGAGATGCCCATTGGTGGATATGCAGCTCGGCCTCAAAGACAGCCTTATTTAAAAGAAAGGGGGAGAGCCGGGCGTGGTGTCACATACTGTAATCCCAGTACTTGGGAGGTTGAGACCGGAGGATCTGGGTTCGCGGCCAGCCTCAACTGCTTTAGTGAGGCCCTTCGCAACTTAGTGAGACCCGGTTTCAAAATGAAGAATAAAAAATAGGGCGAGGGGTGTAGACCAGAGGTAGAATGCCCCTGGGTTCAATCCCTAGTACCGCAAAAAATAAATACATAAATAAATGGGGGAGCTGGGTGTGGTGGTGCATGCTTGTAATCTCAGCACTTGAGAGGCTGACGTGGGAGTTCTGGTGTAGCTTGGAGATAGAATGCCTTTCCTGGGGTTCAATCCCCAGTACAAAAAAATAAAGGAGGAAAGGGTAGAAGGGAGAAGGCAAGAAAAGAAAGAAAAAAGGAAGGAAGGAAGAAGCGCCTCCTTTAGTCTCATCTTTTCTTCACAGTCCGAGTCAGGGGACAAGGAGGAAGAAGGACAGGCTGAACTCAGCAAAGCAGGGGTCAGAAAGGGGGACTGCCAAGCCGACTCCTGTGGGTGCATCTTCCTTTGTGGTCCCTCTTCTGGCCACTTCCGCTTCCGGTGAGGAACTGGGACCATGCGGAAGTGAAGGAAGAGAGCCATGTGCAACCCACTGGTGTCCCCCGGGCTCCAGAAGAGCCTTTGATTCGACTCGAGGAAACATAATCCATCCTTTCAACTCTCACATTCAAGAGTCTGTGTATAATAAAGTAGAGATCTGCCCTGATGTCTAACAGTGCTTGAGAGTTCTCTTCTCCCCACCCATCAACACCACGTGAATATTTGCTTCAAGACCAGATTTCACAGTGGTGCACGCCTGTAAGCCCAGCACTTAGGAGGCTGAGACAGGAGGATCGCGGGTTGGAGGCCAGCCTCAGCAACCTAGTGAGACTCTCAGCAACCTAGTGAGTCTGAAAAGTGGTGGGGTACTTGTAGCTCAGAGGTAGATGTCCCTGAGTTCTATTCCCAGCACCAAAAACAAAAACAAAAAACAGCTTTCTGGCCAGGGTGTTAAGGCATTACCATAACTCCTGGTGACTTTGCACCATCACCTTTCCTAGGAAGTGGCAAACCTGGGTGAAATCCAGCCATCCTTCTGCCTCCAAACACTGCCTTCTCCTTTAGACAGTCTCTCATAGAACAAGCACTTAGTGCAAAATAGGCTGAAAAGCCCATCCCGCTGAAAGAAGGATTGTGGGTTAGCTTTTCAGGACATCCCAATAGAAGACACAGCTGTTGCTCTTGAAATGCCTTCCTCTGGAAATATGCCTCTCCCTTGTCTCTTTTCTTTATGTGTGTGGGAGGGGAGGGGGTACTGGGGAGTGAACCTGGGGGGGTTCTACCTCCGAGCTACAACTCCAGCCCTTTTTATTTTTTTTGGTATTAGGGATTGAACCCAGGGGCCTTCTACCTCCAAGCTACACCCTCAGCCCTATTTTATTTTGTATTTGGAAATAGGGTCTAAGTTGCGGAGGGCCTCACTAAGTTGCTGAGGCTGGCTGTGAACCTGTGATCCTCCTGTCTCAGCCTCCCAAGTACTGGGATTATAGGCACTCACCACCACACCTAGCCTATTTTTTATTTTGTAACAGGGTCTTGCTAAGTTGCTGAGGCTGACATTGAACTTGGGAATCTTCTATCTCAGCCTCAAGTACTAGGACTACAGGCTTGTACCACCATGCCAGGCACTATGAAACTTTTATGAGAGTTAAGATAAGAAGTCTCACATGTACACTGAGACTCTTGTAGTAGCTGAAACATGTGTTTGGTTTTGTGTGTGTGTGTGTGTGTGTGTGTGTGTGCGTGCGCGCATGTATGTGTGTTTACTAGGGATTGAACTCAGGGGCGTTCTACCTCCTACCTACCCCCAGACCTTTGTTTTTGTTTTTGTTTCAAAACAGGGTCTCTCTAGGTTACTGAGAGTCTATGTTGCTAAGGCTGGCCTCGAACCTGCAATCCTCCTGTCTTAACCGCTCAAGTACTAGGATTACAGGTATACGCCACCACACCCAGCATATTTGGTATCTAAGTGTAAATATTTGATGCAGAAGTTATGTTTTTGGGAAAAAAAACAGAAATGATGCATTTACAAACCTTTCTAAAACTCCCAAATCACATCCTGGGCTCCTGCCTGTACTCTTAGATGAGACATGAACCCTTGCACATTTTTTTTCTCTCAGAAAGAATGTGTTTGTTCTTACTTTTATCAACTACTTGGATTCTTGCCTCCCCAAAGACTTCTCCGTTCTGTGTGAAGACAGGCAAGTTTAGGGGAAAGCAAAGAGAGGAGAGAAAGACAACTCTTGCGGGCACAGAGGAGGCCTGACACGTCTCCATACATTATCTTACTTAAGGCAGCCTTAAGGACTGCCGTGCAAAATTAAGAGTGTCCTTTTTTTTCCCCCTAGTGCAGTACTGGGGATTGAACCCAGGGACATTCTACCTCCGAGCTACACCCCCAGCCCTATTTTTTATCCTTTATTTTGAAACAGGGTCTCACTAAGTTGCAGAGGGCCTCACTAAGTAGCTGAGGCTGGCAGCGAACCCGGATCCTCCTGTCTCAGCCTCCCAAGTACTGGGATGACAAGTGTGTGCCACCACATCCGGCTTATCCTGATACTTTAAAAAAAGAAAACTTGGGAGGCTGAGACAGGAGGACTGCAGGCTCGAGGGCAGCCTCATCAATGTAGAAGACCCTGTTTCAAAATAACAATAAAATAAGGCTGGGGGTGTAGCGTGGAGGCAGAATGCCCCAGGGTTTGATCTCCAGTACCTATTAAATAATAAATCTTGGGTGCCGGGCGTGGTGGCGCACGCTTGTAATCCCAGTACTTTGGGAGGCGGAGACTGGAGGATCCGGGTTCGCGGCCAGCCTCAGCTCTCGCTCTGTCTCTCTCTGTCTCTCTCTGTCTGTCTCTGTCTCTCTCTCCTTAGTGAGGCCCTCTGCAACCTCGTGAGACCCGGTTTCAAAATAAAGCATAAAAAATAGGGCCAGGGGCGTAGCGCGGAGGTAGAACGCCTCTGCGTTCAATCCCGGGCACCGCAAAAAAAAATAATAATAATAATAAATCTTGGGGATCCTGCATTCAGAGATGCCAGGAAATTCCAGCATGGGAATATGCTTGGCCTAGGAATGTGTGTCTCGACCTGCCTGGTCAGCCTGAGTCACTGTCTACCCTAAAATAAGTGAATCAGACAGGGGACCACAGTGCAGGCCCGCTCCAGGACAGACTGTAAAAGGAAGAGAAGTGGCTATAGGGGAGAAACTAAAGACTCTGCTCAGCAAGTTATTCTTTTGAAAGACTAAGGAAAACTACTGTCCAGCCACAGGTACCGTTTCAAATCCATGTGCCTTCTTTATGGATTGATGTTTTTTTTCCTCCACTCAGTTATTTTATTATTGGTACTAAGGATGGAACCTAGGGCAAGCTACAACTCCAGCACTATTTTTAAAATTTTCAAACAGGGTCTTGCTACGTTGTTGAGGGCCTTGCTGAGTTACCGATGCTGGCCTCGATTCTGTGATCCTCCTGTCTCCGCCTCCCAAGTACTGGGATGACAGGCGTGCGCCACCATGCCTGGTTTATTTATTTATCTCGATACTAGGGATTGCACCCAGGAGCACTGTACCTTTGAGCTACCCGAGAGCGCCCCCTGTGTTCAATCCTCAGTACCACACACACAAATGATAGTTTAATGAGATGAAGTATACTAAGTGCCCAGATGCACAATAAGCATTCACTGAATATTTCTTCTGCTGCTATTAGCCTCCCCTCTCATCAGCACAAAGCAAATATCTCAGAGGTCATTCGGTGCTGGAACGTTGGGAGACCAGGTTCACTTGCCGACATCACATGGGGCGTCTGGGGTATCGGATTGCAGGATCTTCCTTTTGGAGCTCCCCTTGACCTAGCCATAAATATACTCATTATGCAAAATTTTGGGAATGGCAACAATCTGTCTTCGGTGTCTTGTGGCCGCCCTTTCAGAAGTAGCCTTCACCTTGTCCAGTACCAGTCAGTGACCCCTGCTATGTCATCTCTCTTTGCGTATGTAGTACTGGGGATTGAGCCCAGGGGCGTTCTATCTCTGAACTATACCCCTAGTCCTTTTTTATTTTTTATTTCAAAACAGGGTCTCGCTAAGTTGCTGAGGGTCTCGCTCAGTTGCTGAGGCTGGCCTCCAACCTGCGACCCTCCTGTCTCAGCCTCCCAAGTACTGGGAAAACAGGCCTGTGCCACCATGCCCACCTCAATTATTACTTTTTATTTATTTATTTATTTATTTATTTATTTATTTATTTTTGCAGTACTGGGGATTGAACGCAGGGGCGTTCTACCTCCGTGCTATACTCCCAGCCCGATTTTTTATACTTATTTTGAAACCCGGTCTCACGAAGTTGCGGAGGGCCTCACTAAGTAGAGAGAGAGAGAGAGATCGAGACAGCTGAGGCTGGCCGCGAACCCGGATCCTCTGGTCTCCGTCTCCCAAAGTACTGGGATTACAAGCGTGCACTACCACGCCTGGCTTTTTCCAATTATTACTTTTTAATCAGGGCCTTTGGCAAGAATCTGAGGCAGGGGGACTACTGGCACCTCTCAGGTCCTATTGGTGACCAGCAGCTAAGTTCCCTTGCACGGGTGTGTGGTAGACCAGTTGTCTGAGCTCAGCATGTGTCCTCAGGGAGCTGGACACCCTGGGCTATATTTTCCACAGTGACACAAAAGAGCGTGCGCACAGGGACAGCGCTTCTGGCTGACTAATGTCCCCCTAAGAAACCTGGCCTGGAGGGGAGCCTCTGAGCTCCATGACTAAGTGGCATTTCTAGGTACTGATTCATGAGGCTGACCACCGAGGTCACCGACCTGGGTCATCTGTTGGCAGAGAGAGGCAATGGGAAAGTGGATCCCAGTTTGTGCCCTCGTCCTGGAAGACAGGCCATGCCACCTGCCAAGGCACGCCTGCGCTCCCCACCACGGCGGCTCTGTGGCCAGCCGGTGCCCTTGTTAAGGGAATCTGGCTCTAACGGGAGGAGAGGTCAGCCTTTGGGGGGTGGCTCCTTATTTTATTATTATTATTATTATTATTATTTATTTTGTGGTACTGGGGATTGAACCCAGGAGCATTCTACCTCCAAGCTACACCCCCAGCCCTATTTTTTATTCTTTATTTTGAAGCAGGGTCTCACTAAGTTGTGGAGGTCTCACTAAGTAGCCGAGGCTGGCCGCAAACCTGCAATCCTCCTATCTCAGCCTCCCAAGTACTGGGATTCCAAGTGTGCGCCACCACGCCCAGCTGATTTTATTTATTTATCTATTTATTTTGGTACTGGGGATCAAACTCAGGGGCATTCTACCTCTCTGAGTTACACCCCAGCCCTTTTTAGTTTTTTGTTTTGAAATAGGGTCTCACTAAGTTACTGAGACTCTCGCTAAATTGCTGGTGCTAGCCTCGAATGTGTGATCCTCCCGTCTCAGCCTCCCAAGTATTACAGGCATGCACCACCGCGCCTGGTTCCACGTCTCTTTGGCACTGTGCACTCTGCTGTGCCGTGCCCCTCTCTCTCTGCTCCCTGAGTTGCTTCTCTGTCAGGAAGGGGGTGAAGCTGCTCTCACCTCCTCCACGCTCACTTGCCCCCTCTCTCCTGTTTCCTGCTTCCATCCCCGTCTGGTTGAGCCCTGACTATGGGCCAGGCTCTCAGGAAGCACCACTGGCGGAAACACCTGCTGTCAGGCCTCAGGAGCTTAAGGATGGAGAACTTCACCTAACCGCCATGCCATGGTACCAGAGTTAGGCAGCCATGACAATAACCACAGACGATCCAGGGCCATGCAGAAAGTTAAGTGTGTGTTGACCAGTAGAGTACACGCGTGCTAGGCCGGGCATGGCGGTGCAAGCCTGTAATGTGCACAGGTTGTTTATTCTAGAACCTTCTCTCAGGGGACCAAGAACAGAACTGGCCAGGTTGTAGTGAGGTGGGGGGAGTGGGAGGGAAACACCCTGGTAGTATTTCAGGAGAATCTGAAGATGGAAAGAAAGAAAGAAACACAGCCGGGCGTGGTAGCACAGGTTTGTAATCCCAATACTCAGGAGGCTGAGACAGGAGGATCGCAGGTTCGTGGCCAGCCTCAGCTACTTAGTGAGGCCCTCTGCAACTTAGTGAGCCCTGTTTCAAGATAAGAAAATAAAATAAAATAGGGCTTGGGGTGTATCTCAGAGGTAGAATGCCCCTGGGTTCAATTTCCAGTGCCATAAAAATAAACAAACAAACCCAGGTGTGGTGGCACATGCTTGTTATACCAGTACTTGGGAGGCTGAGACAGGAGGATCGCAGGTTCGCCGCCAGCCTCAGCTACTTAGTGAAGCCCTCTGCAACTTAGTGAGACCCTGTTTCAAAATAAGAAAATATAATAAAATAGGGCTGGGGGTGTAGCTCAGAGGTAGAATGCCCCTGGGCTCAATCCCCAGTACCACACACACACACACACAAAAAAAAAAAAAAAAATGGAAGAAGGCTGTCATATGTGGAAGCTAGAGAGAAAATAGGAAACAAAAAGGACTTTAGATAAATGAGGAGAGAGATCAGTACAATATATTGTGGAAAGGGATTGGGGTAGGAAGTAGAGAGGGGAAAAAGGAGGATTGAAAAAGGAAAGAGTTCAAATAACACTATGTCGCCAGGCGCAGTGATGCACACCTGTAATCCCAGTACTTGGGAGGCTGAGACAGGAGGATCACAGGTTCGCGGCCAGCCTCAGCTACATAGTGAGGCCCTTCGCAACTTAGTGCGGCCCTGTTTCGAAATAAAGAATAAAGCCGGGCATGGTGGCGCACGCTTGTAATCCCAGTACTTTGGGAGGCGGAGACTGGAGGATCTGGGTTCGCGGCCAGCCTCAGCTATCGCTCTCTCTCTCCCTGTCTCTCTCTGTCTCTCTCTCTCCTTAGTGAGGCCCTCCACAACTTCGTGAGACCCGGTTTCAAAATAAAGCATAAAAAAT
>PVJS01036408.1:0-20475 GCA_004027185.1 Glis glis
GATTTTGAACAAAACACTGTGCTCACTGAGCCATACCTGTTAAAGATTAAGAGAATACAAGAAGTTTACAGCAAAGAGAGAATAGTCAAGAAAACAGAGGATTTTGCCAGGCCACCTTTTCTATGGGCATACTTCCTTGAAGCTTTTGCCACGTCGTGCGTGTATGCACGCAGACTTCGTAGAAGGCAAGGCCGTGGCAATCTCCTACGTTCTTCTATTAATGATTTCCTATACTTGCTTTGTCTCATATCTATGCTCCACTGATTTTTTTCCCCTGGCACTGGAGATTGAAACTAGGGCCTTGTGCATGCTGGGCAAGTGCTCTACCACTGGGCTGTACTCCCAGCCCTACTCCATTGATTTTTTTTTTTTTTGTACTGGGGATTGAATGAAGGGCATTCTACCTCCGAGTTACACACCTAGCCCTTTTAATTTTTTATTCTGAAACAGGGTCTTGCTAAAAAATCTGCAATCCTCCTGTCTCAGCCTCCCAAGTACTGGGATTATAGGTGAGTGCCACCAAAAATCACAAATCATTATATAAAACACTACAGAAATATACAAAGTAAAAAGCAAAAGTCTGCCGGGCGTGGTGGTGCGCGCTTGTAATCCCCGTACTTGGGAGGCTGAGACAGGAGGATCCAGGTTCGTGGCCAGCCTCAGCTACTTAGTGAGGCCTTCTGCAACTTAATGAGACCCTGTTTCAAAATAAAGAATAAAAAAATAGGGCTGGGGGTGTAGCTTGGAGGTAGAATGCCCCTGGGTTCAATCCCCAGTACTGCAAAAAAAAAAAAAAAAGCAAAAGTCCACCCCAATGTCTCTTTTGTTTCCCCTCTGAATCCTATTCTCAGGAGTAACCACTGTTGACATTTTGGAGCATATCCTGACAGGCTTTTTTTCTACACACACAGGAGCACGAATAGATGGGAACATTCTAACCAGATGGTCTGCATCTGCATTTGTTCCACTCAATGTCAGTACGTATAGAACAACTCCATTCTTATAAACTGTGGCATATCATTCTACACTGCGTGAACATAACCTGATTTATTTTACCACTTCCTTAGTGATGGACACCTAAGCTAACTGTATTTTTCACTCTAAGCAAAATTGCAGAGAGCACCCTTGCTCATATACCCTTTCCCTGTGGTGTAAGAATTTCTGTAGACAGAATTACAGGGCTCACCTCTAACTGTCTCAGAGTTGCCGCACCTGTGCAGGATGCGGGAAGCCACAGCAGGAGGCAGGAGATCTGGCTCTAGTCCTTATCCAACCTGCTGGGCGACC
Organism: Glis glis; assembly: GCA_004027185.1. Classification (NCBI taxonomy): domain Eukaryota; kingdom Metazoa; phylum Chordata; class Mammalia; order Rodentia; family Gliridae; genus Glis; species Glis glis. The sequence goes on from PVJS01036408.1 coordinate 1,288, forward strand.
TTGAACAAGTCACTTTCCCTATCTGGGCCTCAGTTTTTATACTTTATTTTAAATAGTTTTTTTTTTTTTGCATGAAATAAAGTTTCATGGTGGGGAGTTTTCTACTTGTGTCCTGATGTGGACACTCAAAAAGTTTCAGATTTTGTAGCATTTTGGATTAGGGATGCCCAACCATTACATATATGTGTCTACACACACACACACACACACACACACACACACACACATATATAACTTTTCATATATAACTTTATATACACACACACATAAAAAGTTAGAATATGATCAGTATTTTGCAGGGAAAGGAAGAGAAAGAGAGAGAGAGAGAGAGAAGGAGAAGAGGGGGAGAAAGGCTCTCTTTAGATCTAGGAAGGAGATGACCTTTCTACTGAGGCCAACAGTGGAGGAAGGAATTTCCAGGCAGAGAGATGGGATGTGCAAAGGCCCTGAGGTAGGAGCCAGTGCAGCCTGCATGGCTGGAACGCAGTGGGCAAGAAGACAGGACTGGAGAGAGAAGTAGGGGTCAGAGAGCTGCAGGGAGGAGACTGTTCTATTCTGGGTGTGATGAGGAGCTGCTGAGGGCTTTCAAGCAGAGACATATCAGGATTCCTTGCTCATTTGATCCACCATGGACCTGGGGGCTGGCTTTTCTTGCAGACCTCTGTGTGTTGCCTCCCGGCCACTGTTCGGGCCACTTCTCAAAGGTATCTCCACTGACTGCAAGGTCTGGGGCAGCCCTGACCCTTACCAGTCACTCACTACCCTAGTGCCCTGCTTACTTGAAATAAAGCAGACTGTTTTATTTATTAGACTATTTTCTTGTTCAGTTTTCTATTCCCCCACTAGGCTCTGAGCTCTGCAGGGCGGGGACTCTGTGTGCATGGGGCCTGGAGCGCAGTAGGCCTTCCATAAATATTCTCAGCATAAATGAATGGAGAAGTGTTATTAAGAGAGGAATAATAAAGGGGTGTGAATATTCAGGGAAGTCAGGTGAGGGGCTTCTGTGTTAGGTTCTGAGGATTAAATAGGAGTTATCCAGGTGAAGTGAAGAAAGGGGAAGTGATTTATTTGGGCCCGCCCAGAAAAGCACCTTTGCCACCTGGGCCTTCATTTCTTCATGTGAAAATAGAGCAATAAAGTTCTGCCGCATCCCCAACCCCCTCCTCGAGCACTTACTGTGGAGTCCTGGGGGTCCACGTGGATGTCCTCGCTGGTATAGAGGCAGGACAGGATGCCCTTGTAGACTTCCAGCCTGAAGACCAGGTCTGCCATGCTGCCTGGGGCTAATCTTGGCAGGGAGGGGGGGCAGTGGTTAGTCCTTGGGGGCCTCTGGCCTGGGCCACAGGGGGTCACAAGCTTCAGAGAAATAAAGGAAGAAGAGATTCAATGGAGCAGCTCCCGGGATAACAACGATTTCAGCTGATAAAGGGCTTGTCACACGCCAGGCATGGTGGGAATGACGTGCCCGGTTTCCTCGGATCCTCACTACGGGATGGGAACTATCCTTGTCACTATTTGCCTGACGAGGAAACTGAGGCCCAGAGGGCTGAAGTCCCTTCCTCAGGATCACACACAGATAGGAGGTAGAGCTGGGCTTTGAGCCTGAGTCAGTTTCCTTGCTTCCCCTCCTGACCCTGTTCTGTCCTCTGCACCTTTGCCAACAGCGTCTCCTTCCCCAGGCCATCCCCCTGCCTGTCCACCTCCTGTCACCTGTGGCTGACAGGGAGCTGTGGCCAGGAGCCGGGTCGATCTGGGAGGTCCCTTCCAGCTGGGTGCCACGTGCAGCCCTGCAGTTCCTGAGCTGACCCTTGGTCGCTGGCCACATGGCCCAGGGCCCCTCTGTTCTCCAGGTTGAAGCAAGGCTCCCCCAGCTCGGCACAAACTCCCAGGGCCCACGGGACCTCCCTTCTCCTTCCTGCTCCTTCTTCCTCCTCCTTCCCCTTCCTCCAATCTGGAAAAGGCCTGTCTCCTTTCCTCCTCTCCCTCCCCCAGGCCAGTGGATGTCCCCAGAGGAGCTCCCAGGCCGGGGACTGGCCCACCTGGACTTTCATCAGGATGGCCTCCTTCGTGAACTCCATGGTGGTGACACAGTACTGGAAGTCACCTGGGCCCGAGAAGGTCAGCGCTACATTGAGGAAATGAATGGGCTCAGTCTGCGGAGAGGAGGGACAGAGGGAGAAAGTCCTTCTCCCCCTCTGCTTGGCTTTGAGTTTCAGGAGGGCTGTGTGCACTCACGCTGCTTCTAACAAAGAGCATTCAGTGAGTGATGACTTCGTGCCCAGTCCTCCGTGTTGTTGTAACAGTCCTACTCTGTGGGCCTGTGATTCATCCCACTGCACAGACGGAAACCAAGGCTTCCAGGGGAAAACGACTTATACAAGGCCCCTGGGGCAGGTCTGTCCTGTTCCCAGTCATACTCCTAGAGTTTAGGACAGCGCCCGGAACATGGCAGAGGGACAGGAGATGAGCCTTCACCCTCCTCAGCAGTGACCTACGTAGCGTGACGTGCAGTAGGTCCTCCAGCAATGAGTTGAGCAGGGTTGTGGCCAAGGGACACACCTGGAGAGAAGACATGAGGGTCCTTGTTGAGCGCCATCTTAGAACCGCACACTGAGATTACCATCTTGGACCGGCTCAAGCTGAGTACATAGTACTAGCTGGGTGGGATTTATCCACAAGCGGACAAATTCCAAGGGATCTGATGGAATCGATAAGAGTGTGGTCTTCAATGTCTTCTCCTTCCAGTAATGTTTAACCCTTCCTCTAAGTTTGTCACATGACTGCCCCACTGTCCTTCCCTAACGTAACCTGTGACAATTTGCTGGCTTCTGTGTTTATTCATCTTTTATGATGCCTTGTTTAAGGCTTCTTTAAAAGTAAAGTACTTCTGCAGGAGGACAGGAGAATTGCCTGGCTCCTCCCTGGCCGACCCCAATATTAAAAATAATAATTTTGGACCCAGGGTCATTTGTGCGAGGGACTTCAGCAAGCAGCAACCGCGGCACCCAGTCTATCCCAGGTCCTCCCTGACATCAGGTCAAGGCTGAGGGGCTCTTTCAGGGTCACTCTTCCCCAGGGACAGAGGGGGGATGAGCCACTCACAGCCTTCTGTAGGAGGAAGGGTAGTGTCTTGTCCAGGGTGCCCGCCACCAGCCTCAGAAGTTCATTCACCAGGAGAGAGTCTTTCCTAGGGGAGGAGGACAACTGGTAGGGTCTGACACATACACAGAAGGGGAGACAGGCCAGAAAGGGGGTTCCTGGACAGGGCTGAGGGTGACCCTCTGGGCCTGGGCAGCCTGGAGGCTTGGAATGGTTGTTTCTTGCCCTGCTCAGTGTCTCCCTCCCCTCCCTCCCCTCCTCTCCTCTCCTCTCCCCTCCCCTTCCTTTTTCTCCCCTCCCCTCCCCTCCTCTTTTCTCCTCTCTTTTCACTCCCCCTTTCCATTTCTGTTCTTTTTCCTCTTTTTCTTTTGGCACTGGGGATTGAACCCAGGGGCATTCTACCACTGAGCTACACCCCCAGCCCTATTTTTTTATTTTGAAATGGGGTCTCATTAAGTTGTGGAGGGCCTCACTAAGTAGCTGAGGCTTGCCACAAACCTGTGATCCTCCTATCTCAGCCTCCCAAGTACTGGGATTACAGGCGTGTGCCAACATATGTGACTTTTTTTCCTCTTTTGCTTTCTCTCTCCCCTTTATTTCTTCCTGACTCTTTCTCTACCTCCATCTCTTTATTTCTCTCTGTAAAGTTCTTCGGGATTTTACGGCAGGGAGAGGTCCCACCTGGCAGCGGAGGACATGGAAGGCTTCCTGGATAAGGCTCTATGCTGGGTAAGTGTAAGGACACTAGAAGTGGTACCTGATGTGGCACATGCTGTGCTGAGCCGCGTGGCTTAGCTCCTCTCTTCCCTACGGCCACCCGCACGGCCTCATTCTACTGCGGAGGAAACCGAGACTCCTAGAAGTCAGACAGCCTGGCAGGTCGCCGCTGTTAGGAAGTGGCCGAGCAGAGGCTCGAGTCTGACATGACATTGAGTGTGGAGGTGGGAGATGCTGACAGGTGGCCTGTGCAGCCTGTGACCTTGGAGATGACCCTGTCCCTGGTGCCCTGGTCACTCCAGACAACTAGGCTGGGGAGAGGCAGCCCCAGCACTGACTCTCAGAGAGGGGTCAGTGCAGGCAGGGCAGAGGAGGCACTCACTGCTCCAGGATCTTGACGCCCAGGTTCCCAGGAGGGGTACGGCACTCCTCGAAGGCCACCCGGGTCTCATTCCCTGTCTGCTCCAGCCATACTCTGATGCGAATGTTCTTGATGACTCTGAGCCGCGGGATCCTGTGGAAACGGCATGTCAGGCAGGCTCCTGGCCAGAGCCCAAGGGTGAGGCCAGAAGTCACAAGCTGGTAGCCTGCAGTTGCCTGCAGGGCTCAAGTTAAAAACTAGGAGAGCTCATCAAAATGCAGACAGCCAGGAAACTCTGAGAGCACAGGGGGCGCACACCTGCGGCTGAGGGCGACCTTGACCCGGGCCACAGGCTCTGCGGGAGGCTCAGGGCTCACTGTCACTGTATGGTCCCCACAAGGGCAGTGAGGTATTTACCAGGGGACACAGACATATTTCTCTGGGCCAAAGTCTCTGCCAAAGACATTTTTTTTGTGTGTGTGCTCACATTTCTACTAAGTGGGGAAGCTAGACCAAGAAAGCCGCATTTTATAAGAAGAACGGGAGTGCATGGATGGATTCCCAAAGGGCATTTATGAGTCTTCCTGTCTCAGGGCGAGCGCTGCCCCTGTTGGCATGTCAACTGTAGTCTGCATAGTCACCCACAGAATTCTGCAGGTGAATGCTCAGGTTCCCCCCGTGCAGTACGGAACTATAATGGGGCCCAGGGAATGGATACCCCTGCTTAAGTTGCCCAGCCCAGGGGTGCCAGACTCCAAGGCGAGTTTGTACCAGACCCATCTCAGGCCGCCCCATAGTACCTGGTACTCAGAGGGGAGGCGTGCCCCCCAGCATGGAAGTCAAATGGTTTTTATCTCAGCTTTTGCTGCTGACTCGCTGTGTGATCCTGGGCAGGTTCCTTTCCCACTTTGTGCCTCAGTTTCCCCATCAATAACATAGCTTTGAAACACATGGCCCAAGCGGGAAGGTTACTGCGGTCCTTTGTGGTGACACATGGCTTTTGTTGGCCCAGCTTGGCTGCCTCATGGCGACAGGAGGCTGGGTTGCCTGGCACCCAAGGGCACAGGGAGGAAGCACCCACAGTACTTACTCTTGGAGAGAGAGGTACAGTTTGCATCACAATGTGGCCTGCAGCAGGCTGTCGCTTAGGATTTGCAGGGTAACCTCGGGTCCTTTGGCATCTTCTATGACCAACCTGTGAGAGGCGTACATTGTGCTGCCGTGTGCTCAGGGACTCTGTGAACTGTGTGTGTCAACAGCAGCAAAACCCCCAAACGACAAGACCAAATAAACAAAGACCACAAATATAAGCCTCTATAAAAGAAAAGTGAGCAGCAGGAGTCAGGTGAAGATGCTGTGATCCCCTTGAGTCCCCAGTGGCCTCTGCTCCTTCTGTGGCCTCGATCCCAGCATCTCCCTGAGCCCCGAGGGGCCCAGAGGATACAAGTTAGTGATGCGTCTGGTGCCCACCGGACCAGGCAGCAACAAACTCTTATAGGCGTGTGTCACCACGCCCGGCTTTTTCACTTCATTTCCTCCCACCAGAAAATTCCTTCTTCAGCCTGTCATCTTAGGGCCTGGCTGGCTCTCCAGGGGGCTCATGCTGGGGGTGGATTCGGAGGTGAGCTGGGGCCGCACAGGCAGACCCAGCAGGAGCCCTGCCCCAGTCTAAATTAGTCTCACTCATTTATGTAGGCACTTATCTCACCAGGAGCCTCTGACTCAGTGGCTTTCAGGGCCAAGCAGGGGACATAAATAGGTGGCAGGGTAGCTGGGGACCGACTCGGGGGCTATAGGCCTTAACACCAATTGTCATGTGGGGGATCAGGCCTGGGGAGGCTAGAGTTTTGCTTTAAAGGGAATGGGTTGAATTGTGTCCCCTGCCCCCAGATTGATATATTGAAGTCAATTGATATCTTGAACTGGTACCTCCAAATGTGACCTTATAAGGTCATGCAGGCGTGAATAGTTAAGCTGAGCTTATGCTGGAGTAGTGGAGGCCCCTGATTCAATATGACTGTCTTCTTATAAAAAGGGGACATTTGGGCCAGGCGTGGTGGCGCACGCTTGTAATCCCAGTACTTGGGAGGTGGAGACCGGAGGATCCAGGTTTGTGGCCAGCCTCAGCTACTTAGTGAGGCCCTCCGCAACTTCATGAGACCCGGTTTCAAAATAAATGATAAAAAATAGGGGCCAGGGGTGTAGCTCGGAGGTAGAACGCCCATGGGTTCCATCCCTGGTACTGCAAAATAAATAAATAAATAAATAAATAAAATAAAATAAAAAGGGGACATTTGGACCCAGAGCAGACAGATACCAGGGAGATGGCCCTGCAAGCGGAAGGCAGAGAACTGGTGGCGCATCTACGCCTCAGCACCAGGGAGTGCCGGGAGACACAGGAAGCTGGGGAGGGCGGGAGTACGCGGCCTGACCTGACTTCAGCCTCCAGAACCCTGAGAGAACGTTTCTGTTGTTCAGGCTCAGTTTGTGGTACTTTGGAGTGGCAGTCTTAGTAAACTCACACAATTGGGAAACCCAGATTTTGATTAAAGCCCTCACAGTTTTTTTCTTTTTTCAGTGCTGGGGATAAACTGAAGGCTTCATGCATTCTGGGCGAGCACTCTACCACTGAGCTACACCCTTGGCCCAAACCCTCTTGATTTTTAAATGTGAACAATTCATTTAGAATTTATTTATTGGTTTAAACCCAGTGGCATTCTACCCCCAGCCCTATTTTATTTTTTTTATTCTTTTTTTTTGCGGTACTGGGGATTGAACGCAGGGGCGTTCTACCTCCGCACTACACCCCTATTTTTTTATGCTTTATTTTTGAAACCGGGTCTCATGAAGTTGCGGAGGGCCTCACTAGGTAGAGAGAGAGAGAGAGAGAGAGAGAGAGAGAGAGAGAGAGATTGATCGATCGCGCACGCACGCGCATGCGCGCTAAGGTTGGCCGCGAACCCGGATCCTCCGGTCTCCTCCTCCCAAAGTACTGGGATTACAAGCGTGCGCCACCACGCCCGGCTTATTTTTTTTATTCTGAATCAGGGTCTCATTAAGTTGCTGAGGCTGTCTCAGCCCCCCAAGTATTGGGATTACAGGCGTGCGCCACCACATCAGGCTGGGCTAGAATATTTTTAAAAAACACTATGCATGTTTGCAAAACATGGATGGTGGGGGCTGCCAGGCTGAGGTCCCGAGTTAGACCTGGCTTTCTTCCTAGGAGGATTTCAAGAGGCTTGGAGATGTCAAGGGACAATAGGAATACACTTGCTTTGCGCTTTGGAGGTGTAGAGAAGCTCTGGAGACACCTGGCTGCCCACCTCTGCTCCACCGGACAGGTGAGAACCAGGCTGGGGGAGAAAGGCCAGAGGCGCCCTGGCTGCCACTCATCCTCCCGCCTGCAGCAGCTCCTTCAGCAGGGGGAGGCTCCTCCCTGAGAGCAGGTCCCCGACCAGCGACAGGTCCAGCCCACTGCTCTTCTGAGAAAGGCCTTCTCTGACAAAGGGCAGGTGGTCCAGGACAGCCACACTGTCACTTGGGGGCCCCATCACATCCATCCTGACCACACAGTACAGGATCTGGTGCTCCGCTAACAGGTCTGAAATGTCTGCGGATAGAAGCTGCCTCAGTGGGGCTTTGACCTTCAATCAGTCATTCAGCAAATGCCGCTGGTACCTGCTCCCAGCCAGCAATTTAGACAGCCATTTGGCAACAGGTACTTATTTTTTATTATCATTGTTGTTATTGTATTAGGGATTGAACCCAGGGTCATTCTACCTCTGAGACAGGATCTCACCAAATTGCTGAGGGTCTCGCTAAGTTGCTGAGGCTGGCCTTGAACAGCCACCTCCTATCTCAGCCTTCCAATGTTGGGATTACAGGCATGCCCCACCACCCCTGGTTATTATTGTTTTTTTAAGAGATGGGATCTCGCCATGTTGCTGAGGCTGGCCTAGAACTCCTGGGCTCAAGCGATCCTCCTGCCTCAGCCTCCTGAGTAGCTGGGACTACAGGTGCGCCACTGCACCTGGTTACTGACAAGTACTTATTGGCTTATTTTCTGTGTTCCAGGAACAGGTGTGGCTGATACCCTCGTGGAGTTTGCATTACAGTGGGGGAGACACACAACTAGCACTCAGATCTGCAAGCAGAGCAATTGTTGGAAGTGGTAAGTGCTACAAAGAAAATAAAAGGGAGCTGATGGAGCATGAGTGGGGTGAAGGCCAGTTTTAGACAGGGAGATTAGGGAGGGCCTCTCTGGACAGGAGCCCTTTGAACCAAGACCTGAAGGAAATGGGGGAGACTGCTATTGGTATTTAGTTGCAGTTCAATCCCCAACTGGGGAAAAGCAATGTCGGATGAGCATTGCACATGCAAAGGCCCTGAGGTGATTAGGAGTCTGCAGTTTGGCGAGGCTGCAGTGTGGGGAGCAGCAAGCAGCTCACAGCCAAGAATTAGAGGAGAGGCAGTCAGGCAGGCAGACAGACAGACAGACAGGACCACGGGTACAGGGTTATGCTGGGATAAGGCCATAGGAGAGGCTCCACCAAAGGGCTGTGGGAGACCAGAAGTAGACTCCTTCTGCCCGGGGGAATCGGGGGGGATTTCCAGAGGGGTGCAGTTAGAACTCTGCCTTATGGGATGTCAGAGTTCACCACGTGAAACAAAGGGAGTCTTTTCGGCAGCAGGACCAGCATAAGCACAGGAGGGAGTCATGACGTCTCTGGGGGTGCTCAGGGAGGGTGAGGGGTAAGAGGTTGGAGATGCAGGGCTGAATGCCAGGGTGGGGAGCTTGGAGATGCTCCTGAGTGCACTGGGGAGCCACAGCAAGTGTTAGAGTAGGGGAGGGACAAGGTCAGCCCTGGGAGAAGGCAGGTGAATTCTGTGGCTGGTAAGGGGGAGGCCAGAGAAGGAGAAGCCTTGAGCAGGGAGGTGGTACTGTCTCCCAGTCCCTCCCACAGCTCACCCCTTCAAATTAACCTGTTTACAGCTGGCCCCTGCTGACCCGCAGGAGGAGCGGGCTATGGGTCTCCCCAAGAGCTTGGGGCAGCAGCCGCCAGCACAGCAGTGACCCCCAGAGCAGCAGCATCCTCCTGCTCAGGACCTGTGGACACAGAGGTGAGGGCCTTGACATGGCTCCCTGCTCCGCCCATCCCAGACCCCTCTCCCCAGCCTCCCCAGCCTCCACCCCAGCTCCAGGTCTGCTAGTCCTTGAACTCAGCCCCCATTTCCCAGCACCACACTTGGCCTGGAACGCCTTCCCCATGCTCTGGGCTGCTTCACATCTGGATGCTGCCACTTCCTGACATGTGACCTGCTCAAGTTACTTGACCTCCTCACATCTTGATTTTCTCCTCTGTAAAAATGGGGACAACCATAGGATGCGGTAAAGAATACAATAAGTAACATGCACAGAGCACGCAGCGCCGGGAGAGCCCAACTGCCTGATGCATTTCCCCCACTGTTTTTTTTTTTTGGTGCTGGGGATTGAACTCAAGGGCATTTCACCCCTGAGCTATACCTTCAGCCCTATTTTATTTATTTATTTATTTTTGAAACAGGGTCTCACTAAGTTGCTGAGGCTGACCACAAATCTGCGATCCTCCTGTCTCAGCCTCCCAAGTACTGAGATTACAAGTGTGTGCCATCACACCTAGCTTACTTCTTGTTTTGAAACAGGGTCTTGCTAAATTGCTGAGGGTCTCACTAAGTTGCTGAGGCTGGCCTTGAATCTGTAATTGTCCTGTCTCAGCCTCCCAAGTACTAGGATTATAGGTGTCACCACCACACCTGGCTTGCAGCATTCCCTTTTGATGCTGGAGGCTTCTGGATTGTGATGAGGCTAGGTGCTGGGGTCCTGGTGGAGATGCCACAGCAGCTAGGATGGCAGGGGTAGGTACCCGGGGGGCCTGAAGTCACAGATCTTTACCAATTAGTAGGGAAATATTACGACCAGTACTTTTGTACCAGTTCTACCAGCAGAACCTCGGCCCTGCCCAAATGGCCAAAAAGACACAGCTGGGTCCTCCGAGTCTGCAGGCAGGGGCTCCGGGCAGGCAAGGTGCCCTGGGAGCCGAGTCTCCACAGCTGCAAGGCAGGGACCAGCGGGGGGCGGGCATCTCCACGGCAGATGTCCTGGGAGCAGGGCCCACAGAGGAGCCACCACTGTCCCCATGCTGTGCCCATGAAGCCCAGGGAGGTGACCGCCAAAGTGGCTGAGCCTGCTCTGGGATGCTCGAGGCAATCCTGGAATATCCAGTTTTTTGCTTCTTGGTGGCACAGGAGTTCACAGCAGTGATTAAATGCCAGGTGAGACTCAGTGGACGAGCCTTGGCCAGCATGTGTGGGCGCTGGGCTCATTCCCTGCACCACAAGACACATGAATGAACAAACCAATCTCAATAATTAATTCAGGTAATAGAAAATGAAAGTTTTTCATTTGTTTGCATATGCAAATTTTGGTCTGTGAAATTTGTACTTGTAGAATTAGCTTCTCCTATTTTATTTCTAGGCTGATCTTTTTTTTTCTTTGCAGTACTGGGGATGGAACCAAGGGCCTCACACATGATAGGCAAGTGCTCTACCACTGAACTACATTCCCCAGTCCTTTTCTTATTTTATTTTGAGACAGGGTCTCGCTGACTTGCCCAGGCTGGCCTGAAACTTGTGGTCCTCCTGCCTCAGCCTCCCAAGTAGCTGGACTGTAGGTGTGCACCACAGCGCCCAGCTTCCGGGCCAATCTTAAATTAATCCGCTATTCATTCTGCCAGCCAGCAATGGGCTGGTCAGGTACTTTTCTCTGTCAAGTCAGGTGTCTCTCCCTCCCTGCCCTTTCCACCTCTTGTTCTGAGTCCTCCGCACCAGCCCTGCCTTCCTGAGTCCTTACTGTGAGCCAGGCGCTGGGCCAAGAGCAGCAGAGGCTTCATCAGATCATGAAGGCCTCACCGCAACGGATCACAGGTCCAGGCCCATTTTACAGATGATGAAACCAAGGCTCAGAAAGGAGAAACGACTTGCTCATGGCAACACAGTAAGTGGCAGCGCTGGGATTTGAACCCAGCTTCTCCTGGTGCTAAGAATCGAAGCACCATTTCATTACATTAGAATAGGTGCTCAAGAAATATTTGAGAAATGCCCACCTTAGCCTCCTCATCCTTACCTCTCCCAAAATGGGGTCGCCTGGAATCTCTCTGGACTGTGTCTCCAACTTCCCAGAGAGACAGCTATAACCTGAGCTCTGATGTGGGGAGCGGTGCATGGGTAGAAGTCCAGCCCTGTGGCCAGGGCCTGTGCTCAGGAAGCTCTTCAGGGGAGAGCAGGTCCTCTTGACACTGGGTGGCCAGGGCCAAAAGAGATAGGACCCAGCACTGAGGCTGGAGGGGCAGGCCCTGGGTGGGGCTGGTGGAGGAAGTGGGTGGGGCCTGCGGTTTGGGGGCGGGCCATTTCCCTTTGGAACAACATCAGAGCTGCAGAGCCTGGGGCAGGGCCTCCAGCAATCAGAAGGGACCAGAGACTCCCAGTAGGCGGCAGTCTACTTTCTTTAGCTAGAGGACAAGCCAAAAAAGACATCCTTTAAATTTACAACAAACCAGCTATGTTCGTGAGGAATCCTACTAAGAAGGGTATAAGGGTTAGGGACCACGGGGTGCCTGCTCTGAACAATCTGATTTATAGCCCTTAGGTTCTGGACCAATCTGTAGGACCCATCTGATTTCCTCACAGGTAATATAGGAGTATTAAATGGGGACATGCAGGGTTCAAGCAGGCCATCCCGGAGTAGGCCTTCTATGATGGGTTGTAGCCCTATTCTCCCTTCAAGGGGTATTGGGTATTGCTTTCTCCTAATGGCTTCCCCTTCTCTTTTTAGTTCTATCTGAATGGGAGAAATCTTAAGTCCCCCTCTATTTCCTTCCTTGGTCCAGACTACAGAGTGTATCCTCTCCTCTTCCAGAGTGGATAAGAGATTGAGGGAAACCTGAATCCTCTGATGGTCTACTTTTATTTTTTATTTTTATTTTTTTGTGGTACCGGAGATTGAACGCAGGGGCATTCTACCTCCGCGCTACACCCCTGGCCCTATTTTTTTATGCTTTATTTTTGAAACCGGGTCTCACGAAGTTGCGGAGGACCTCACTAGGTAGAGAGAGAAAGAGAGACTAGGATATATAGATAGATAGATAGATAGATCGCGCGCGCATGCGCGCTGAGGCTGGCCGCGAACCTGGATCCTCCGGTCTCCGCCTCCCAAAGTACTGGGATTACAAGCATGCGCCACCACGCCCAGCCGATGGTCTACTTTTAATCCAATTCCTAATGTAGTCATTAAGTCCCAGCCCAAAAGATTAGTCCCTGCCTTGGGTACAAAAAGGAATTCTGCCTGGGCTAGTCTGGTTTTATACTCAACCTGTGTTCCCTCAAAAATAGGTACATTAAATCCTTCTCCCTTTACCCCTGAAACTATTAATGCTTTATTAGACAGCCTTAAGGGGGGGGGTGATGGGCAAGGGAGGATCTGGCTGCTCCAGAATCAACCAGGAATGTTAATTCCTCCCTTTTAGGTCCCACCTGCAAATTTATCAAGGGCTCTTGGTAGGATCCATTTGCATAAAAGAGCCCCTGACTTCCCTAGTCCTCATCAAAGGTCATAAGGGGTATAACACTTTCTTCCTTTTTCAGGTCCGGGCATTCCCTTTTAAAATGGCTTTCCCTAGCTGGGCGTGGTGGCACACGCTTGTAATCGCAGTATTTGGGAGGCTGATACCAGAGGATCTGCGTTCGTGGCCAGCCTCAGCTACTTAGTGAGGCCCTCCTCAACTTAGTGAGACCCTTTTTCAAAATAAAGAATAAAAAATAGGGTTGGGGATGTAGCTCGGAGGTAGAATGCCCCTGGGTTCAATCCTTAGTACCACACACACACACAAAAGGCCTTCCCTTCTACACTGGTAACATTTATTTTTCCCTTTCCATTTAGGGGGCCCCTGAGTCTTTCCTCTCTTTAGGGGTCCCCGGATTGAAGATCTTTGTCTATAGTTTCTGGGGCCAGTTTTCCCCTGGGTTATTTGTTCTATAGTGGAGACCATTATTTTAGCCTTTTGCCTTTGTTTTTCTTCATCCCTCCTTACATAGACCCTTTGAGCATCCCTTAACAATTCCTCTACGGTCCAATTTTCCCAGTTTTCTAATTTTTGCAGCTTCCTTGTGATGTCTGGCCAACTCTTAGTAACAAAATGTAACTTAAGCATTCCTTGTCCTAGAGGGTCCTCTGGGCTTTACCCAGAATATTTTCACATTTGGTCCCTTAGTCTGTTAAGAAAATCAGCTGGCCCCTCCTCCTTTCCCTGCTGTACATCAAAGCCTTAGCCATGTTTTGGGACCGAGGTACAGATTCTCTAATCCCCTTAATTATTAGTTCCCTAAGGCCCCTCATATAACTTATGTGTTCTGGGTTGTTGTTTTTCCATGGGGGCTCCTGATTGGGAAACTTAGCCTCAGCAAGTAGGATGTCAGGGCCTGCTGGGTGCTCTTGTTCCCATGCGGCCATGGCTGCTCGTCTAATGGCTGCCCTCTCCTCCCCAGTAAAGAGGATGCCCAAAATGGATATTAGTTCAGTCCATGTGTAAATCTGGGGCCCTAGAAATTGATCCAGCTGGTCTGCAACCCCATGAGGTCCCTCTATAAGAGGCTTGAGTTCCTTTCTTAGAGCTCTAACCTCAGAACTAGTTAGGGGGGCATTTACAAAACCAATAGCCCCTCCACTCAGAGGAACGTCCCTAAGTGGGTAAAAAGCCTGTGGCTCTTCCTTTTTAGAAGGAAAAGGGAAACTTTGGACATCCATTTACATTGTTGAACCTCTCTTCTCAGTCAGGGAAGGGAGGTACATAATGAAGGAGGGGGGTCTGAAGTCGCTGCAGTTGACTCAGATTCCCTCCCTTCCCCCCTCCCTCCTCAGTGACTTGAGGTGGGTCAGTCTGCTGATTCCCTGAACTACAGGGAGGAGGTAAACAGTCAAGGGGGTCCCAATTGTTGTTTTTGTCCTTGTTCTCATTCATTTCTGCCTTCATAGGGAACAAGACTACAGGTCCCTTTCTCCAGCAAAGCGCATAATCTATTTCTTTCTGGGTAACAGGATTTTTATCATTGACATATTTGATTAGTGATCGGCAAACCCAGTCCTCACTGGAACCAAATATTGGCCAGAATACTGATGGTTTGAGGATGGGTTCTTGTATCCAAATGAAACAGCAGTATTTTATCATTTGGTGTTTCTTTTTCCCTGCTGTCCTGGGATTCTCTTCCCAATATTGGAGCATATGCCCCAGGGGGCTATCTGAAGGAACTTTATCTCATTTTTCTTCCTCCCTGTGTGCCTTTCCACAGGGTGAAGAGGTTCTATTTCCCATCTTGGCTTCCCTAGTTGTGGAACCACAACTAGATACTTGGCTGAGACCTAGTCTCCCCCTGCTGGAGGTTTCTGGTATTTTTCCCAGATGTGCTTTGTCTTTGTCTCCCTTGTGGGAAATATATCCACCATAGGTGCCTCTCGATGGGTCAGTTAAAGCCCCTAGCCGGCTTCCCCGAAGAGGAGGCCTTATGCCGTATGAAATGCCGAGGATATAACAGAACGGCAGATCAGACTCCACATCTGCTACGTCTCATTCAAGTACACACAGCCTTTACTTCCCACGCCGACCTTCTTGGTTGTGTAACCGCACTAGATGCTCATTCAAGCACACGCACAACCCCCAGGGTGTCCCTACCACCCAGGTATTACTTGCTTATCCCCAAAGTGTACCTGAGTCCACCGTGGGTTTCTGGTCGCCGCGGTATTTGTTAAGGCCTTCTCCCCGTGTTGCCTCGCAATTTTCTCCTGAATGTTTATCACCTACTCCAGAGATTGTGAATCCCCCTCTCCCAAGGCTACCACAACACGGCGGTAGGATGCGTCTCCCTTAAGAAGAGGGGATCCTCACCACCCTGGAGGGGCGCTATGCCCCGTGTCGGGCGTCAAATTGTTAGAAATAACTTTTCATTGCATCTAAAGAAAAAGCATGTGTTCAAATATTGCTTGGCAAGGCGATTTTACTTTTTTGCAAAAAAGGGTGCTCCCAGGTGTGTGAGAGATCACACCTCACTAAGAACTCCTGGGTCTTATATCCCTGATGCAAAGCTCCTCCTTCGGTGAACTCCTATTGGTGGGAGTTACGGCTTCACATTCTTCTGGGTCAGCTACGGAGAAGATGGGGAGGGTCGACACCTGCAATCTCTTAAGAGATGTTAATTTGGGGATGGAATGTAAGTCCCTACCAGGTTACAAAATGGCGATTTAAGTTAAGCTGCTCCTTTGACAGAAAAGATACAATTATATTCTCACGTAGGGGACTTTCGTGAGGGGGGGCTAGAGGAGGTCTATGAAGATGATTTCAGTCCCGTCGTCCTGTCATGGGTATACATGATGATTTCTTGTGGGTTCTTGGCTTCTGTGTAGAAAAGAATTTCAGCAGGCACCAGAGATAAAGGCATAGGTTTAATTCAATAAAGGTTGGGATACACATTCAGGGAAGGCGCGGGCCATCTCAAGGGTGTGAGAGCTGCAGCAGAGAGCGGCTGCAGAAAGAGACAAAAGCCTCTCAGATCTAATATGTCCTTTTTCTTACAGGGCACACTTGAGAAGGGCTGGCCAGGGGCACCATGGGATGGCGGCCTCCTCTTTGAAGTTTTCCATACAAAAGTTGTTGAGATAGGACTCCAGGGACCCCAGAGGCTTGGAGACTTGGAGACATGAAGCCGGGGTGCAGGGCCTTTCTAACAAAAGGTGTAACTTTTTCCTGGGATTCTCTTCCCAGGAAACTGAGGCAAGCAGAGTTCTGATCGCCTCAGGAATTTCAGATGTGAAGCTAGCCCATGGGCCTGGCTTCTTTGAGCAAGTCTCGGGCAAGCCCTACAGGGTAAAACTAAGAGTTTTAGATTTTTAAAACTATATATTCCTTTCCTTCCCAATTTGTCTCCTTTCTACCTAAAATTTTATCTTTCTATTCTACCTCCTCAGTCCTGAGGCGGTTCCTGATGGTCTGGTGGCCTGGTGGTCTGGTCAACCTTAGGGTTCTCAGGCTGATTGGGGTCCTCATTATCTGTGTTAGGTTGGGTCCCCTTCCCCTTCCCCCTCCCTTTCCCCTTCCCCCTCGCTCCTGCAGCTGGGACAGGAGACCCCAGAGCCCGGGAGGGCAGAAGATGCGGCAAACTTCAAATCTCACAGGAAGACCTGCTTTGTTCTGCCTCATCTCACGAGAAGATGCCCCACTGACCCCCGACCCCAGACCCTGCTATAAAGATGCCCTCCCTTCCTCTCCTGGCGGGACTCTGCTGACCGAGACCCCTACCGGGTCAGCAGACCTCGCCTGGGAGCGCAATAAAGGATTTCTTGCATTCTGTCTGCTAAGCTCTCATCTCTCACGCAACTCACACTCGCTTCGCCTGTTACATTTGGTGCCGAAAGCTGCAGTCGAGGGTAGAGGGCATTCACCGCGGGCCCGGGTACCCCCTTGGCCCTGGCCCTTATCTCTCCCCTCGGCTCCCGGACCAGGACTCTCCGACTTCCATCTTAACCACCGTAAATGGCCAGGGTAAGTTCCCCTCCCCACCTCTAGTCTGTGGGTTTTTTTTTTTTCCATTAGGCTTCTCTGTTTTCCAAACGTGCGGCCGTGTCAGAGTTGCCCCGACAACCAGGTTGTCGCCGCCAGCCAAGAAGCAGGAGGGAGACATCCTGTCCTGCTCCCTTGGCCCCACTGCCCGCCAGCATCAGGTGGCTCCCGAGGACGCTTGTGTGTCTGCCTTTTTCTCCCATCCACAGGCTAGATATGGGTACCCAAAATTCTAAATTTTCCCCCCAAACACCTCTGGGGTGCCTTCTGTCTAATCTCTGCACTCTGGGGCTATCGGAGGATTTATACCCTAAGCGCCTCCGCTTCTTCTGTAATACAGTCTGGCCCCAGTACCAATTGGATAATGGCTCTCGATGGCCCAAAGATGGAACTTTCGATTTTAACATCCTGACTGATCTCTGTAACTTTTGTAAGCGGTCTGAAAAGTGGTTGGAAGTTCCCTACATTCAAGCTTTCTTCTCCTTGCTCTCCTGTCCCGCCCTTTATTTCCCCTGTTCTGCCGCACAGGTCCTGCTGTCGCCCCTTCCCCCACTCCCTCCTCCAACTCCTCCTCCCCCTAGCCGTCCCTTCCAGACCACCGGAATCCACCGGCTTTTAACTCTGCCCCGACCCTGACCCACAGGATCTCTCTCCCCCGCCCCACCTCCTCCATATTCCTGCCCCTCCCCTGCTCCTCCTGCCTGCGCTGCAAGCCTCCTACACCTCCCTCTCTGTCCTCTCCCGCCCCTTCGGCCTCCTCCATCTACCCCTCCCTCTCTCACCTTTCCCCACCTTCCGACACTCACGACTCCTCCCCTCTCCAACCCGCTCCTCTCTCCCCCTCCTTCCTCCCTTAAGGGTCCTTCCCTTACCTACCCCTCCCCTTCCCCTGTAAGCTACCATACCTGCTCTAAAGACTCTCCCCCCTCTCTCATGGCCCCCCTCCGTGAAGTAGCTGGTGCTGAAGGGCTCGTCCGTGTCCACATTCCTTTCTCGCTGCCGGATCTTTCTCAGATTGAAAAGAAATTAGGCTCCTTTTCCTCCAATCCCTCTGCTTTCATTAAAGAGTTTCAGCACCTGGTCCAAGCGTATGACCTCACCTGGAGAGACCTCCATGTTATTTTAACATTTACCCTAACCCCTGATGAGCGTGACCTCATCTTAAAGGCTGCTCAAGAACGGGCAGACCAGGCCCACCTCACTGACCCTACTCAGCCCACTGGTAGGGTCGCTGTTCCCTCTGAGCACCCCCACTGGGACTATCAGCCTACCCCTAATGGTGGTGGGGAGGGACTTAAGAAGAGGGATTACATGATCCCCTGCCTCCTTGATGGCATGAGGGCTATGTCTCACAAGGCTGTTAATTATGATAAGTTTAAGGAGGTTACTCAGCGCCTACATGAATCGCCCAGATTAAATCGACTCCGGGAAGCTTTCTCCCTTTATACCCGCCTAGACCCCTCTAGCGAGGTAGGATCGGTAGTATTTGCGACTCACTTCGTTGGACAGTCAGCCCCTGATATTCGCAGAAAGCTAAAAAAAAAAACAGAAGATGGCCCTCAAACCCCTATCCGAGATCTGGTAAACATGGCCTTTAAATTTTTCAGTTCCTGAGAGGAACAGGCTGAGTTGGAGCAGGCCACCCGACTTCAACAAAAAATAGACTTTCAGACCAAAGTTTTGGTAGCTGCCCTGAGGCCGGCAATAGTGACTCAGCCCCCTGGGTGGTGAGCGCCGCCTAAGGGTGAGGGACAGAAACAACAAGTGCCTCCAGGAGCCTGCTTCAAATGCGGCCGACAAGGGCACTGGGCAAATCACTGTCCACAGCCACGACCACCAACCAGACCTTGCCCACTGGAAAAGTGATTGCCCTTGGAAAAGCGGTGAGCCCCCAGCGCCTCAATGCAGGGGGACCACCCTTCCAGATCAGGCCCCGCCGCCGGAGGCTCCACCGCTGGCCCTGCTTGGCCTGGCTGAAGACTGATGACTCCTGGACTCAACAACCCCGATCACCCTTGCCAAGCCCAGGGTAACTCTCAAGGTAGCGGGTAAGCCGATCTCCTTCTTGGTCGACATGAGGGCTACCTACTCAGTCCTGCCATCCTTCTCGGGTCCTAGCTTCCCTTCTCCAATCTTGGTTCAGGGGATTGACGGTAGGCCCTCCTGTCCTCGCACTACAGGCCCTCTCTTCTGCCACTTCGACGACGTGGTAGTTACCCACCCATTCCTAATAATCCCCTCTTGCTCAACCCCTCTTCTAGGAAGAGACTTTTTGACTAAAGTTGGGGCTGAACTTTTGTTCTCTTCCATTGCTGCCTCCCCCACCATGCTCCTAATGGCTGTCTTTGCAGACAACGCTCAAGCTACCAA
>PVJS01036409.1:0-20473 GCA_004027185.1 Glis glis
GAGAGAGAGAGAGAGAGCTGAGGCTGGCCGCGAACCCAGATTCTCTGGTCTCTGCCTCCCAAGTACTGGGATTACAAGCATGTGCCACCACGCCCAGCTTTTATTCTTTATTTTGAAACAGGGTCTCACTAAATTGTGGAGGGCCTCACTAAGTAGCTGAAGCTGGCCGTGAAACTGGATCCTCAGGTTTCAGCCTCCTAGGTACTGGGATTACAAGACTGCACCACCACGCCCGACTTTTTTTGTTTTTGTTTTTGAAACAGGGTCTCATTAGGTTGATGAGAGTCTCACTACTTGCTGAGACTGTCCTCAAACCTTCGATCCTCCTGTCTCAGCCTCCCAAGTACTGGGATTACAGGTGTGCACCACCATGCCTGGCTCTCACTGCTTCTTTATGCAAGCTCACTGCTACCAGAGGTCCAGCAAGGAGCCAGGGCCTCTAATCTAGGACAGGAACAGCAAGGGGTTGGGGTCCTGGCTCCTGGTCTCACGGAAACTGACCCCTTCCTCCTGGGGCTGCTCCAGAACCCCACGAGACTGGCAGTGCTGCAGGAAGCGCATCCCAGCAGGAGAACGTCGCAGGCAACTGAGGCATTGGTGGTCACAGGACAAGACTAGGTCCCGAGGGTGCCATGTTTCTACTCAGAAACTTAGCAGGAGCCAGGTGTGGTGGTGCACACCTGTAATCCCAGTACTTGAGAAGCTGAGACAGGGGGATCACAGGTTCAAAGCCAGCCTCAGCAATTTAGTGAGGCTCTCCGTAACCTAGCAAGAGCTTGTTTACACATAAGAAATAAAATTGGGTTGGGGGTGTAGCTTGGAGGAAAAATGCCTCTGGGTTCAATCCCTGTATCACAAAAAAGGAAAGGAAAGGAAAGGAAAGGAAAGGAAAGGAAAGGAAAGGAAAGGAAAGGAAAGGAAAGGAAAAAGAAAAGAAACTTAGCAGGGGCAGAAGTGCCCATGCACCCAAACTCCGTTAGAGTGCAGGAGACTGGGAAGCAGTTCCCAAGGCGCCGCTCCTGCCCATCCCACTTTCTGAACCATTCCTTCCAGGGGCTACCACAGTGGGGCCTAGCCTAGCTGTCCTGCCAGGCTGCCATCAGCCATCCAGGACCTGTGTGTGTGGTGGTCAGCTGACCTTGCGGCAGGTGCCAGACCCTGATGCCACCGTGAGCCTGGCACTGCAGACTCTTTGGCTGGCATCTGGGGGAGGGGCCCATGCCCATCCTCACCTTTGCCCTTTCTGGTCACTGGGGCATGGACACTGCAGGAGTCTCTCCAGGAGCCCCTCGTAAACTGAGATGCCCACCAACCCACGCCGTCCTGACACTGTCTGGGAAAGGGTGCGGAGGCTGCATCCCCATGTCCCCAGGGCCTGCAGCAAGTCTCCCAGGCTATCTCAGCCCTCCCGGGTGACCCCAGACCTCCCAGGGGACCTCCTTCCACTGTGACTTTGCCTGCTGACCAATGGGTGGCCTGCCTTCCATGGAAAGTGGACAGCCGCCCCCAGGGCCTCTCACAGGTCAGGTGATGGCCACGCCAGTTGGTGATAGAGACTTACAGCCAGGGTACCTGCCTTCCCCGACTCATTCCAAGCCTCAGGAATGCCCCCTGCAGAGGGTCCCACAGGATCCCAGACTGGCCAAGGACCCTACACCTCAAGTCAGATGTCTCATGTCCCCATCAGTGAAGGGCCCTTGGGACAGGTCCTTGTTCCGGCAACCCTCACCTCCCTGCTGGTCCTTCTGATTTCCAGCTGCCCTCCCACCCACAGCCAGAGCCCAGGTGACAGTATGTCCCCATCTTCCCATCTGTGTCCCCTCACCTGACCCTGAGCCCTGGAGCGAGAATAGAGCCCTATTCCCCTCCCCTCCATATTGTCCCCTACCAACCACACAGGCCCCACATTAGCTCCTCGGAGCCTGCCATCTGCCACTGTCCTTCCTCACTGCCTTGAAGGCTCTGCCCTCTGGAACCCAGCCCGAGGCACAGCTGGGCAGCGAGACCCAGCCTAGAGGCTGAGGGCACATGGTGGGGTCTCTGTGGGGAGGAGGGGAGCCTCGGGTTCCTGGGCACACCTGCCTCGCTGTCCTCTGGCGGCACAGCTCCACTCCTGGGGGCAGGCTCTGTTCCTTCAGGGACTGGGGGCTTCTCAGGATCCCACATATGGTGTTTCCAACCCTCCAGAGCCCATGGAAGGAACAGGCTCCCAAAGCTGAAGCAGCTGAGAGGGCTCCCTCCTCTCCAGAGGCCCCGGCCTCGGAGTGGAAGACAGGGGAGGCCAAGTCCCAGTCAGGGCCTGTCCTGAGGCCTGGGTCTGTGCCCAGCTTTCCCACTCCTTCACCTGGAGGGAACAGAGACCTGGGGACCAGGGCCACCACCCTGTGTTCTGGCCCTTGGGTAGGGGTCTGCAGAGGGGTCTGGAATAGGGAGGTTTTCAGGCCAGGCCAGGGGGCCTGAGCCCCTCTGCCCCTCCCTCAGAACAAAGGGACTCCACTGTCAAGTGGGTCCTGTAGTGCTTCAATGACTGGGCAAGAATGGGCAGGGAAAGCCGGGCGTGGTGCCACACGCTTGTAATCCCAGTACTTGGGAGGCTGAGACAGGAAGATCGCAGGTTCACTGACAGTCTCAGCAACTTAGTGAGACCCTGTTTCAAAATAAAGAATAAAAAATAGGGCTAGGGGTATAGCTCAGAGGTAGAATGCCCCTGCTTCAATCCCCAGTACTGCAAAAAAGAAGGAAAAAAAAAAAAGAATCTCTAAGGAGACCCCAGGCTACAGCCCACAGTGCCAGCTCCCCCAGAGGACCCAGCTCATCTCCATGCCCAGGAGGCCCAGGAGGGGTTGGTGCTGGGCAGACAGGCCAGGCCCTGCCCAGGAGTGGTCATCCCACTACATAACCCCTGGCAGAGGCCATGGCTCAGAGCAGCTCCATGAGCACACCCGGCCAGGACCTATCCTAGGAGAGCCAGGGAAGCCTGGAGTCCCAGGAGCTGCTTCTTTTGGGGAGCTGCCACCCTACTGAGATGAGTCCACCCCTGAGGAGATGTGGGGTCTGATGCAGTCTCATAGGGGTCTCCTTCCTACAGACTGAGCCCACAGGGGCGGTGCTCAGGCCACTATCAGCATCTCTCAGGCCTGCTGTCCCTGCAGACCCTCCTCAGGTCACCAAGGTCCTGGAAAACTAGGGCATGGTCACAGCCACAGTGCACATGGCCTCAAGGGGCAGAGAAGTCAGTCCGTAGGTACCCCAGGGTGCCCAGGGGGACACGGGAGAGGACCCCAGCCAGTCTGAGGGCAGTACCCACAGCAACCACATGGCCCAACACTCCAGCCCCAAGTGAGCCAGTCATGGAGGGGAGGGCCAGGCCAGGCCAGGCCAGGCGCAGTGGCTGGGCAGGGCACGGAGGGTTGTTCTGGACACTAAGCCCACCCCCGGGTCACACAGATGAAAGGGAGGAGTAGGCCAGGCATGGTTGTACATGCCTGTAGTCCTCGTCCTCCAGAGGCTGACAGGAGGATCACAGGTTCGAGGCCAGCCTCAGCAACTTAGCGAGACCCTGTTTCAAAATAAAAAATAAAGCCGGGCGTGGTGGTGCATGCTTGTAATCCCAGTACTTGGGAGGCTGAGATAGGAGGATCACAGGTTTGCAGTCAGCCTCAGCTACTTAGTGAGGCCCTCCACAACTCAGTGAGACCCTGTTTCAAAATAAAGAATAAAAAATTGGGCTGGGGATGCAACTTGGTTCAATCCCTAGTACCGCTGGGTTCAATCCCTAGTACCGCTGGGTTCAATCCCTAGTACCGCTAACAAAATAAAAATAAAAAATAAGAAGGGCTAGGGGTGTAACTCAGAAGTAGAATACCCCTGGGTTCAATTGCCAGTACCAAAAAAAAGGGGCAGTGACCTGTACAAAACTGAACCCCAGGGGTGGGGGCACGAGCTGGGGGTCTCAGGGGGGACACCCAGCTTGATGCCCACCCCTGTGCCTTGCAGGCCTCCTGAAGCCGCCAGATGGCTTGCAGGGGAATGACACACTGCTGAGGAGCCTCAGGCCTCGTGGCAGAGGGTCAAAGGGCAAAGGGTAACCTAGCCCTGGTCCCTCCTGAGTGGCCCAGCCCCGCCAGCCCTGCTTCCTAGGCCTTCCTCCTCTACTCTAGGAACCTTCTAGAAATCAGAGAAGAGCCTGACCTTGGACACTGGGGGAGGTGGCCATCTCTCCCCCAGACCCCGCCCACAGCCTCTGTCTGGCCCTCTCCCTCTCACTCAGGCTGGGGAACCACTGCCAGCCCATCTACTTGAGCTGAGACCCCCAGAGAGCAGTGCAGCCCCTCACTCCCAAGCACCCTCCCAGGCCAGCAGGACAGTAAGCCCTGAGCCAGCGGGTGGGCAGCGTCCCAGGCTCAGATGAGATGTGGGCAGAGGGCAGAGGAGCCACCGGGAGAGGCAATGTGGAATGCCCTGTCTTAGAATGGCGTTGACACCCCAGAGGGCAAAGAGGCGCAGTACTTGGGCGCCTCAACATCATGGAGCAAGGCCCCATGTCAGGTGGGAGGTGACACTGAGACCTGTCCCACCAGAAAGCCAGGCCAGTAGCGCTATGGCAAGGGCATGAGGCAGGGAGCCAGAGCCATGCAGAACCCATGGGGCTGCCGTCCTGGAAACAGCTCAGCCGCCCTGCAGCCCCACGCCCAGGCTGCACTTTCCTCTGCAGGCGGTGTTCTCAGCGAAGGACCAGGGCATCCACCCAGGGACCATGGGCAGGCACTCCAGGACCCAGGTCCATAGGGCCTGGCCCTACAGGGGCCAGATAGGCTCAGTGGAGACGCTGACCTGGGCACAGACCCAGTGTCCCCCTGCACCCAGGCCCCAGCTGGCATCCCCCAGCATCAAGACCCTCCCCAGCCCACCAGCCCAATGCCAGCAGCCCACAGGGGCAGTCCCCCTGAATCAGGAGCCTGGCCTTCCCTGGCTGGGCTGCCCCTGAGGCTGAGGCCCAGACAGGAGAGGCTGGGGGAAGGAAAGGGGAAGCCTCTGCAGAGTCATAGGCCTGTTTGGGGCTCTGGGGCCAGGAGAGCCAACGGGTTGGTAGCTGCTTCAATGGAATTCACTCCTGAATCTCCCCCATGGACCCTGCAGTTCCATTATTTCCAATGTCTGCCGTGTCTACCCCCAGGACCAGGGCATGGGCCTGTAGTCCCTGTCCAGCCCACTGAATACTCAAAGATGAGGCCAACGACACCCCCACATACACTGCGGCCAGTGTCCAACCCACCTTGGGGTACTGTGACCAGTGCAATCCCGAAGGAGCCAGGGAAGCACCCGGTGAGCCGTTCCACAGCCACAGAGAACCCCTCGGGGCCTCATGTGGACAGGGAAGCTGGAAACTTGGCTGCTAGGAGGAGGGGAGGGTGAGGGTGAGGTCCCACTCCCCCACCACCCAGCAGCCTCCCTGCATCCTCATGCCAGTGGGCAGAACCCCCTCACACTACTAGAATCCCAGACCCAGAGTGGTCCAGACCAACCTCAGCACGAGCCCTGGGAGGGGACGCCAGGGCCATTGTGGGCCACCAGCAGCCAGAATGAGAACCCAGTGGATGGAGCCCTGGTGGCCCAAGGCAGGGCAAGCCCTCTCAGGGTGGTGCAGGGCTACCTGGCCTGCATGCGCCCCGAGGCCACACTGGTGACCTTGAGTGGCTTGAGAACAACAGTCCACCTCAGAGGGGGTGGGGCAGCGACCACTCCCCCAAACAAAAGGAGGCAGGATGGCCAGGCTCTGAGGCCATGCAGACAGCCCTGGGGCCCTGCTTCCAGAACCTGAGAACCAGTGCCCCAGGTCACGGGAGCACAGAACCCTGGGTGGGTGTGGGCCAGGGAGGCCAGGTCTCGCTTTGCTGTCCTCGGCAGCTGTTTCAAGGACCCCCTAAGCACATAAGCACGGGAAATGTATCCTTGCTTGGAGAAAGGAGATTCCTTTTTTTTTTTGGTACTGGGGATAGAACCCAGGGACATTTTACCTCTGAGCTACACCCCAGCCCTATTTTATTCTTTAATTAATTAAATTATTTATTTATTTATTTATTTACTTTGCGGTACCGGGGATTGAACCCAGGGGCGTTCTACTGCCGCGCTACACCCCCAGCCCTATTTTTTTAGACTTTATTTTGAAACCGGGTCTCACGAAGTTGCGGAGGGCCTCACTAGAGAGAGAGAGAGAGAGAGAGAGAGAGAGAGCGAGCGTGTGTGCATGCAAGCGCTGAGGCTGGCCTCGAACTTGGATCCTCCCATCTCCGCCTCCCAAAGTACTGGGATTACAAGCGTGCGCCACCACACCCGGCTTTCTCTCTATTTTTTTTAAACAGGTCTCACTAAGCTGCAAAGGGCCTCACTAAGTTGCTGAGGCTGTTCTCGAACCTACAATCCTGAAAAAGGAGACTCTCAGGTGGGAACTGAGCCCCCGTCTTGACTCAGTGTTCCCTAAGAAAGCCTCCCTCCTGAGGACAGGGACACCCCTCTGCCTTGAGGACCCCCTTGTTAAAGGACAATAAGGTGTTTATCATTGCAACCTGCCTGCTCTTGTGGTGCCCAGAGTCATCCAGAGGAAGCACACGCACCCTGGGCAGGTGGGAGGAAAGGGTGGCATGGCCCAGGCCGCCTGGCCGACCTCTCTCAGCCTCCCTCACAAAGACCACAGTGAGGCCAATGCTGGACAGGGCCAAGGCACTCCCATCCTCAGTGACCCACAGCACCGCAGCCTCCTGCCCTCAGCCAGACACCAGAGTCAAGACCACCAAATAATTTACTGCAATTCAACCTGCGCCCAACAGGGGCCCGGAGAGGGCTGGGAGGGGAGTTGAGGGCTGGGGTGCCGGTGGCATTTAGGACAGTTCATGACAGTCTGTGCAAAGCGTCCGTGGGAGGGTCTGTGGTCACCTCTGTCCACCGTCCCTGGGCTGGCCAGGCTCCAGCAGCATTTCCTTCCTTCCTTCCCTCCAGCTTCCTTCCGTCTGCACCTCCTCCCAGCATCCGGCGCCTCCTCGTCCTGAGCCTGTGCCGGGTAGGGCACAAAGGACGCCGTAGGCGGGGGACTGGCAAGACTGGGGAGCCAGGGGACATCAGAGTGGATGTGGCCACTGCCCCAGGAGCCTGCCGGCCCCGCCTCACCTGGCGTCAGGACAGCACACACTTGCAGCTCATGCAGCCTGGGCCACTCTCATCCGGTGGGTTCAGCTTCCGCAGCTTATGCTGCCGAATCTCGCGCACCAGCGTGTAGAAGGCATCCTCCACACCCTGGGAATGGAGGAACTGGATCAGGGGGACCCCACCGAGGGGCCGGGCAGGGAAGGATACCTAGGGACCCCTACCTGGTGAGGGACTCCCTGCCTTGAACTCTGGCAACACCCTGGCCCCTGAGGCTTCCAGGCCTGCAGGCCTCTTCCTCAGCCCTCCAAGCCAAGTCAATAGAGCTAAGCGCTGCTCAGCTGGAAGCCACAGGACCACCCTCTTTGGGCAACTCATTTCTGAACAGCCCCCAAAGGTCAGTGGCTCAGGACCTTCCTAGACCCAATCTGGCTCTGCACTGGAAAACCCTAGCCCAGTTCTTATATGAGCCATGGCTAGTGTCCCCAACAGCCCCACTAAGGGCCTAGGACTAACAGGTGACCATGGGACACCCTGGGCCCCAGGGTCACCGCTCCGGCCTGGCTCAGGGCAGCTCTCTCCACGGACCTCCACCTCCCCAGGAGCTGTGTCAGCCCAGGACTGCAGGGCGGGAGCCCAGACCCCAGTCCTCACCTCCCTCACTGCCCTGCCGTCCAGGGAGACTTACAGCGTGGGGGTCGCTGGGTCACATGGGTCCCGGGGGGTCCCAGAGGGTCCGGGAGCTGGAGCCAGAGCCAGAGCGGCTGCCCTGTGTCAAGGGAGAGGGGCAGTGAGCGCTGCTCCCTGGCTGGGGCGGGGCGGGGTGGGGCGAGTCCCTGGCTAGCTACGGGGTGGGAATCCGGCTCACCTGCCGGGTTTTGGCTGATGTCTCAATGTAGGGGATGCCATAGCTGCGGGCGAGGTCTTGGGCCTGCCGAGAATCCACGGTGCGCGCGGCCAGGTCACACTTATTCCCCACCAGCACCATGGGCACATCGTCCGAGTCCTTCACCCGCTTGATCTGCTCCCTGAGAGGGGGTCAGGTGTGAACCAACTGGTGGGCTGCAGACATGGCTCATCCGGGACAGGCAGGAGGACAGAGGCCCCAGTCTGGATGCAGGACCTCCCTGCCCCGCCTGTGCTAGGGGCTCCTGGCCTGGCCACAGGTGGCTCACCTGTACTGATGGATGTCCTCGAAGGATTTGGTGTTGTTGATAGCAAACACACAGAGGAAACCCTCCCCGGTGCGCATGTACTGGTCCCGCATGGCACTGTACTCCTCCTGGCCCGCTGTGTCCAAGATGTCCAGCAGGCACGTCTCCCCATCGATGACCACCTGCTTCCGGTAGGAGTCCTGCGGGAAGACGCGGTTCAGAGACCCCCGCTCCTCCTGGGATGGAGTCTACAGGCCAGCCCCTCTTTTGCACTTCTCCTGCCCCTGGTGCCAAGACTCTACAGCAGGCAGGAGATAGGCCCATGCCACCTGCAGGGCTGGGGAACACAGATAGCCCAGTTCTGGCTGTGTGGAAAATCAGCTGCCAGGGTGTGTTCATGGCTGCTGCAGGGGCCCAGGCCAAGTGATCAGGGCTCACCTCTATGGTGGGGTCGTACTCATCCACAAAGTGGTTCTGGATCAGCTGGATAGTCAGGGCACTTTTCCCCACACCTCCGGCGCCCACGACCACAAGCTTATACTCGGTCATCGCTCCTCTGGGGATGGCCACTCAGGATACTGTAGGGGCTCCTGCCCCACCTGCAGAGGAGGCCCACGCTCAGCCAGGCCCAGCCTACAGGCAGCTGCTGGGTACACAAGGACAGGACCCCAAGCATCCAGCAGGCTGGGGCAGCTAGGACAGTGGTCCAGTTGCTCACCTGTGGCACCTCCAATGGAGATGGGTGGTGGCAAGGCCCCACCTCGCCAGACCGCACTAAATGGCCGTGAGAGGAAGCAGGGAGCTGGCCCCCAAGGCAGGGCTGACAGCTGAGAGCTTCTCCCAACCACGCACCCAAATTAGAAGTTGCTGGGTAGGCAGAAAGCTAAACTGGAGGCGCCTGAGGGCTGAGGCCACCCCCCAGAACAGGTCCTGCCACGGCCGGCTGCAGCGTGCCCAGGCAGGCCAGTGCCAGTCGACAACCGGCTCTGGCCCGCCGGCATGTTGGTGCATCCGACAAGTATTTACTGAGCGCCTACTGCATGCCAGGTGCTGCCCCAGCGGCAGGGGAAGGGCGGACTGAGACGGGCCCCTGCCTCCGCCCCGGCAGTTCTCCGAGAAGGGCAGGGTCCTTCCGCCAGGAGAGTCCCAAGAGAAAGGGCAGGGGTTCCGAGAAGCTGGCGACTGCGGGGACAGACCCGCGGGAGGAGCGAAGGGCAGGGGGCAACCGCCCTGAGCGAGGCCCCGGGGGTGTCCTTGCGGGCCCCGAGGCCGGCGCGAGATGGCCGCGGGCGCGGCGTCCCCGCGGGCCCGGGCGGCGCCGGGCCCAGCGCGCGGCCGCGGGAAGGGGCCGCGAACCCGAGGAGCCCGCCACCCGCACCCGCCGCCCGCGCCCACCTGCGCCCGCGGCGCCGCCGCACTCACCGCTCACAAGCGCGATTGCCCCGGGGGCCGGGGCCGGGGCCGGGGCGGGGCGGGGGCGCAGGCGGGCGCCAGCTGGGCCCGTGCATGGGCTCCGTCCGAGGCGGGTGCGGCTCCGGCTGCGGGCGCCGGGCGCGGGCGGCGGGACTCGGCCGGGCCCGCGCTCGCCCCGCCCGCCCCGCCTGCCCCGCGCCCGTCAGTCAGCCCGGGACGGGCGGCCATTGGCCGCGCTCGAATGCGCCCCGCCCCAGGGCCGCCCCTCCACGCCCTGCTGCGGCTGGCGGAGCGGCCCGTCAGTCAGAAGCCGCTGCCTGGTGGAGCTTCCGGGAGTGGCGCGGAGGGCGGTACCTGAGCCACAGGCTCGGCACGGCGCTGGGGCGGGGCGCGGAGTCAAGTTCCGGGGTGCGAAGAACCGGGGACCGGGTGCCGAGCCGGACTCTTCCGGGAACTGGCCGAACTCGCCGGGGAAAGTCCGCTGTGCTCTCGGGTCCTGCTTGGGAGCACCCACCCCATAGCCAGTCCCGCGTCCCGGACTCCCAAGGGTCCCGGACGGTCGGGCGGAGACCAAGCCTCAGAGAGGGCCAGCACCGCGAACGCCCCTGGAGTCGGTGCTGGGGAAGGCGGGGTCGGCCCGGCGCCCCCTGGTGGCCGCGGGTCAGCCGCCTCGCAACCCCCAGCAGGTGGAGCGGAAGCTCCGCCCTTAGGGCCTGGGCACTGGAGACTCCGCCCCGCAGCCTGGGCGGGCCGTCTCAGCGCGGCACCATCAGGGATGCGCCCTGCTACTCCCCGGAGCGCCGAGTTGGACGAACTGACCTGCAAACCCAACCTAAAGATGCCGTGGGGGAAGTCTCCCCCCAGTCCATGCACAGAGGTGCACTTCTTGTCTTCCAGACGCAAAAGACATGGTTGTGTGTTTTTTGAAATTTCAAAGAAATGCATAAGCACATCCTCCCCATCCGAAAGCCGAGAGGGACTGGGGATGTGGCTCAGCGGTCGAGAGTTTTGCTTAGCATATGCGAAGCCCTGGCTTCCATCCCCAGCACCAAAAAAAAAAAAAAAAGGCACCAAAAGAAAACTGAGAGGGTGTGACCAAGAGGCCTGCGCCAGCCCGGCATTACAGCGCAGCCCCCCAGCTCTCGGTGTTAGCCTCCATCTCGGCCCCTCGGCACCCAGGTACGGTCTGGGATTCGAGCCCGGCTTGTCGTAGGCGCGGCTAGGAGGAGGGAGACCGGGAGCGGGCGAGGCGTCCTTCGCCGGCGGGCGTGCGGACCCGCTCCTGGAGCCCGCGCTGCGTCCCCCTGGTCCATAGGACCCTCCCTTTTCCACGATTCGACCCTACTCCTCCCGGTCCGCGCCCTGGAGGCCTCAGGGCTACACTCCCACTGGTTAGGTAAGCGTGGGTCGCAGCCTTAGCGCAAGCAGTGCCGGGACCCAGCCGCGTGCCCCGGCAACCGTTGCTAAGGGGCGGGTCCCAACCCGGGAGCCTTGGAGCCCGCTGCTCATGAATATTTGGATATTCAAATAAGGCCCTGCCCCGTTGCCATGGCGCCCGGGGCCACAACCCCGCGGCAGGAAGAACAGCCCCGAGTGGAGAGGGCGCCCGCGGCAGAGGCGCCCAGGGTGGCGCCCCAGGGTCGGGCATCCGGCACACCCTTCAGGTGAGAGCTGGGCACAGCTTGACAGGTATCCCGTGCCAGGGGGAACCTGGCCTGAGCCACGGTGACAACCAGTCAGATGAGCCAGTGGAGGACCCAGCCATGGCCCCAGATATCAAATGTGGCCTCCTGGCCACATAGCCCATCACCCCTGGCCCTGCTGGGAGGGGGGCCCCCAGTCACAGACTGGAGGGGCCTGAAGCTCTGCCCCTGGGGGGAGAGAGATGGGGCAGGGACCTACTGTGCTCTGGGGGCTCCAAGCCCTGCCCTCCAATCCCCCCATGGTAGGAGACAAAGGGATAAAAGGGACCCAGAGAGCTGAGGAGCCCAGGGCTGGCACTAGGTTGGGATGTGGAGATTGAGTGGCCCCCAGGTGTCCAGCTTGGGGTTTCAGAGAGGCAGGGCAGAGTGGGCACAGGGCATAATGTGTGTGGCAAGTTCAGACCAGTGCACGAGTTTGGGGACAGTGTCTTGGTTGGGAGTGTAATGGGGGCTTTGGAGCCACAACCTCCAACCGCTGGGCCTTGCACCCCATGGCCTGTGGGCTCAGCCCCCGGCCTAGCTATGGGCAGGACCCTGGACCAGCTGCTCTCAGGCAGAGAGGCAGGCAGCCACCCTGGGCAGTTCATGTCCTCAAGGCCTGCAGCTGGAAGACTCGGTGGCACCATCTTCCCCAGGACACAGTGGGGGATCCTCCTGCAGGCGGGGCCTGCTCTAGCTAGAGAGCATCAGCAGCAGAGCTTCTGACAGGAGACTCTTCTGTGGGCTTCTGTGTATGGGTGAGGTCACTGTAGACTGCGCAACTGAGGCTTGTGGAGCTGGGCAGCTTGTCCTAGGGGCCAACACTCTCTTCCACTGTTTTTGTCAAAGCTCTGGTGACTGCTCCCCTGGCTCAGGGGCATACTCTGCAGACACAAAGGGGGGTGTGAATCTTGAGTGTCCATAGAAAGTTAATAGATAAAAGCCTTGGTCAGAACTGAGTGTGGTGCACGCCTGTAATCCCAGTACTTGGGAGGCTGAGACAGGAGGATCACAGGTTCGAGGACAGCCTCAGCAAGTAGTGAGACTCTCATCAACCTAGCAAGACCCTGTTTCAAAATAAAAAATAAAATAGGGCTGGGGGTGTAGCTCAGATATAGAATGCCCCTGGGTTCCATCCCCAATACTAAAAAAAGACAAAAAACAAAAAATATATATTTGTACATAATATATATACATAATATACATACATAATATATATACACAAAATATATACATATACGTAATATATATACATAAGTATATATATAAACAAAATAAATATATATATATATACATAAATTTAAAAAGGGCTGGGGGTATAGCTCAGAGGAAGAATGCCCCCAGAGTTCAGTCCCCAGTACCACACACACATACACACACACCCCTGGCCAGAGGTTCTAAGCCTGCTGTGTTCACTGATTCCTTCCACAGACATATTAGTGCCCTCTTCTGTGTCCTGTGGACATAGCAGGCGTGTGTCCTGCCCACTTGGGGCCCATGTCTTCTAGGCAAGACACGCACTCACCTGAATACTGTACACCAGGCCGGGCGTGGTGGTGCATGCTTGTAATCCCAGTACTTGGGAGGCTGAGACTGGAAGATCCAGGTTCGCGGCCAGCCTCAGCTACTTAGTGAGGCCCTCCACAACTTAGTGAGACCTGGTTTCAAAATAAAGAATAAAAAAATAGGGCTGGGGGTGGAGCTTGGAGGTAGAATACCCCTGTGTTCAATGCCCAGTACCACAAAAACAAAACAATACTGTACACCACTGAGGGCTGTGGAAGGGGTCAATCTAATAAGGAAATGAATTTGGGAAGGATGAGTATGGCAAGCAGAGATCCTAAGACCAGGGACTGGGCCAGACACAGGCCTCCGTTTGTTTATTTATTTATTTATTTATTTATTTATTTATTTATTGCGGTACTGGAGATTGAACCCAGGGACGTTCTACTTCTGAGCTACATCCCCAACCCTATTTTATTTTGAAGCAGGGTCTCAGTGAATTGCTGAGGGCCTCACTAAATTCCTGAGGCTTGTCTTAAACCTGCGATCCTCCTTCTTCCTGTCTCAGCTTCTGAAGTACTGGGATTACCGGTGTGTGCCACTATTATCTTTTTTTTGGGTATTGGAGATTGAACCCAGGGGCATACTACCTCACCAGCTCCATTATCTTTTTGGGGGGGGTACTGGGGATTGAACTCAGGGACGTTCTACCTCTGAGCTACACCCCCAGCCCTATTGTGTGTGTGTGGGGGGGGGTACTGGGGATTGAACCCAGGGGCATTCTACCTCCGAGCTATACCCCCAACCCTATTTTATTTTTATTTTGAATAGGGTCTCACTACATTACAAAGGGCCACACTAAGTTGCTGAGGCTGGTGTCGAACTTGCAATCCTCCTATCTCAGCTTCCCAAGTACTGGGATTACAAGCATGCACCACCACACCTGGCTTCCTATTTTTTTTTTTTTTCAGTACCGGGGATTGAACCCAGGGGCGTTCTACCTCTGAGCTACACCCCCGGCCCTATTTTTTATACTTAATTTGAAACCGGGTCTCATGAAGTTGCGGAGGGCCTCACTAAGTAGCTGAGGCTGGCCACGAACCCGGATCCTCCGGTCTCAGCCTCCCAAGTACTGGGATTACAAGCGTGTGCCACCACGCCCGGCTCTATATATTTTTTTTATTTTGAAACAGGTTCTCACTAAGTTGCAGAGGGCCTCACTAAGTTGCTGAGGCTGATCACAAACCTGCTATCCTCCTGTCTCAGCCTCCCAAGTATTGGGATTACAAATGCGTGCCACCACGCCCGGCAAGCCTGGTACAGCAGTCAGGGGCCAATCTATGGGAGATGCTTCGTAGCAGCTGAACCAAGAAAGAAAGTGGGATTTGGATGAGGACCAAGTCCTCACTTACATTTGGGGGACCCAGAGGAACCCTGGTCACCACCTGGCTCTGTCTTCTTCCTTGTCAGCTGGGCCAGATCCCTGTCAGGATTATTACAAGGAACTCAGGGCCAGGTTCCAGGCTAATGTCCACACCACTTCTGCACCCACTTGCTTCTGGGTGCTGTGAACTTGGCCCAGTCCAGCCCAGGTGCCCCTGGCCAGTGGCTTGGCCAGGACACAAACCTAACTCTCCCATGCTGCCTGTGGACACATGCTGCTTCCTTGCCTATAAGTTTGATCCACCGTGGAAGGCAGCTGCCTACAGGTGGGGGCTCAGGCAGTGCAGGGGGTGGAGGGATGTCTGAGACCCTGGCCCCAGCCCAGGCTCAGAGACCATCAGGTGGAGAAGAACCCATAGCCCAGGGCCTGGGGAGCATGTCAGCAGCAGCTTGCTTGCTGGTCATTGCAGGCAGCTGGTCCAGCACCCCAGGCGCATGCCTTTGTGGGGCCCCAGAGCAGGAGGCCTGGAGCCAGCGCTCACTGCATGGGCACTGAAGGAAACAGGATGGAAACAGCATGAGGGCAATGCCAGGCAGGGGCTCGAGCCAAGCCTAAGGAAGGAGGCAGGCTGAGGCTGAGCCTACAAGGCTACTCAGGTTGGGCCAGGCGGGAAGCCTTATTGAGTGCTGGGCCCTGTCAGGGTTGTGCCAGAGTCTCTGCTGGGCTGCAGATGTGAGCAGGAACAGAAATTGAGGAACTTTGCCCTCTGCCTCTCTCGACAGGTTTGATGTAGATGGACCCAGCCCGGGGTGGATCCCAGGGGCCTCGGCCAGGCACCGCCAGTGTCCGCATCCGGGAGCTGAGCTGGCAGGGCCTACACAATCCCTGTCCGCAGAGCAAGGGCCTGGGCAGCCATGGGGACAGCTGCAGGAAGCGACTGGTGGAGGAGCACCTGTCCCCTGCTCGACTGGTAAGTGTGGGGTGGGGGCTCCGGCCACAGGGCCTGCATGAGGTGACATCCTGGGCCCCTTTCTGCTGATGCCCATCCTGCCTTAAGCCCATCCCCCATAGCTAGGTGACCTTCACCTTTCCACCCTTGGGGTGGAAAGGCCCCAAAGCACTGGCAACCCCAGGTGACACAGGTGTCCCCAGGCCCTGGAGTCACACACAGGACTGAGCCAGGCCAGAATTCTATAAGTACTTGCTGAGGCCACGGTAGTGGAACCAGAAGTCTCCCCTCACTCAGCTCCAGCTGATGTTCTGGAGGGATGGGCCATCAGAGTGGGTACCCAGAAGCACAAGGTACCAGGGAACTGGTCAGAGAAGGGGGCTGTGCATGCAGGGCAGCTGGTCAGGCATGAGGACACCCACAGGAGTGCCTCTCCTGGGCAGTCTGGAAATAGCCTGTGGCCCACCACCCCCAGGCCAGGGCGCCTGTGCCTCCTCCCAACCCAGTGGACCAGTAGGCTGAGTGGGGGCCGGATTCAGTGCACTGACCGTGCCTGGGCAGCAGGGAAGGCTTCCCCTCAAGCCTGGTGAGGAGCTCACTGTTGCCTCTGACCCTGAGGCCCAGAAGGTTCTGCAGAGCCCTCCTGGGAACCTGTATCTCTCAGCATACAGGCCTGTCTCCCTCACTGGCCACTCTGGGAGTGCAGGCACCACCCAGGCGGTCCCTCAGAATGACCCACTGGCCTACCCCATCCAGAACCTTCATGCTCCCTCTGTGGTCCCCACTAATCCCACAGCAGGGCAGGGGCAGGATCCTGGGAGACAAGCACTGCATTATTGCACACATGGAAGAAGGCCTTGTCCAGAACAAGCAGGGCCCCGCTCCATGGCCTACAGCCTGCATGTGCCTGTTGTCCACAGGTCTGAAGTGGGCTGTGGGACTGGCTCCGAGTTCCAGCTGCCTGGGTAGGTTCCAACCCAAGGTCTCTAAAGGAGGCTGCATCCGTGAGGGCAGGCCTTCTCTGGCACAGTCATGGCCCCTGCTCACATCACATCCACTCACATCCCACCAGCCATGCCGTCATGGCCTAGGTCACCACAACTGAGGCAGGGGATACCCGCCACCCTCTCCCATGGGCGCTTCAGCATCCCATGCCAAAAGCATGGGGGAAGGGGAGAGAGTGATGCCCCTGTCAACCTCTGCAGCAGGTCCTGGCCCAGGTGGACGACCTCCGGCTGGTGCGGGCGCTGGAGATGTGTGTGGACACCCGTGAGAATAGCCTGGGAAACTTCGGTGAGAGCCCTGGCAGCGCCCGCCCGCCCTCCCAGACACCATCAGGGCAGCCCCTTCTGAAGCCACCGCCTCCTCCTGGTAGTGAGAGCAAGG
This sequence comes from Glis glis, assembly GCA_004027185.1. Lineage (NCBI taxonomy): Eukaryota > Metazoa > Chordata > Mammalia > Rodentia > Gliridae > Glis > Glis glis. The sequence continues at coordinate 16,612 of PVJS01036409.1, forward strand.
TCTGCAGACATCTGGGGCAGCAGAGCTCTTTCCTTAGAAATGACCCCAGAATCAAGATCCATGCCAAGCGCCGGCAGAGCTTTGTAGCCCCGGTTCATAGTTCCAAACTGCCCTCCAAAAGGACCGCACCCCAACACTCACGCCGGCATGCAGGAGTAGTCAAAGTTAAAGCAGAGCCTGGGAGACACAGCGCCTCGGTGGCTCCCGAAACTTATTTTGAAAAAATTTCAAATTTACAGACAAGTTGCAGGAACAGTACAAAGAACCCCCATAGAACCCTTCCCCAGGTTCTCCCTCACCCACATTACCACGTGGGCTTCACCATTCTCTCCCCTGCATCCACACGCACGTGCGCAGGCAGCTTGTTTTTGTGATCTATTTGAGAGTTGTGGATGTGAAGCCCCTTATCCATTATTACTTCAGTGTGTCTTTCCTTTTTTATTTTTTATTTTTTTGAGGTACCGGGGATTGAACCCAGGGGCATTCTACCTCTGAGCTACACCCCCAGCCCTATTTTTGATTCTTTATTTTGAAACAGGGTCTCACTAAGTTGCTGAGGCTGGCCGCAAACCTGCGATCCTCCGGTCTCAGCCTCCCAAGTACTGGGATTACAAGCCTGCCGCCACCACGCCCAGCTGGGTGTGTCTTTCCTAAAAGGGAAGGCAGGCTCTTAAATACTCACAGTACAATGATCCAGGTGGAGATTGCACTGATACTCGACTCTTATCTATGCAAAGACCTTATTCAGATTCCACTAACTGTCCCAACAGGAAAGATTCTTGCCACCAGTATCACTGTGGTCTTTGTGTTTCTCTGATTACAGTGAGGTTAAATGCCTCATCCTGGCCAGTCTTGTTTGTTGTTTTTCAGTTACTTGTCAAATCCTTCAGGGCTCAGTATAGCTACTATGTGACCCTCTGAGGTCAGGGACCACATATACCCCCTTGGGCCCAGCCTCCCAGGCTGAGCCTAAGGGTGACTGTGCTCCCCAGGTCCACCCTGCACCCCTTCTTTCCAGGGTTCAGGGGCTACATCTTGCAAGGCCAGTGCCTGGCCCTAACAGTATCAGAATATGGAGTTTTTCCCAGGACTTTGGGCCTTGCAGCACACTGGTTGCCTAGGCTGTGTGCTTATAGACTGTGCTGGGGTGGGAAGGGGGCAGCTCAAGGGCCGGCCCCACCTCCACAGTCTGGCTCATGTTCTCCAAGCTGAGTTCAGAAGCTCAGTGCCCTCATGGTCTTCTAGGGACAGCCCATGCCACCCCACCCACCTGTGCACCTGCTTCATTCCTGCTGGTTCCAGGGGAAGAGGGGGTGGCCCTGGGGTGGTTAGGGAGGGGAGTGCCCAGGGCACCTAAGCCAAACCCTGCATCAGGCCCCCAAAATAAGGCATCCAGAGGAGCCCCCAATCCCTGGGAGCAGCCCCTCATTGCCTGCCTATCCATGCTGCCAAGGCACAAAGGCTTCTACCCAGAGGCTGTCCCCACAGCCATCAGGAGCAGCAGAGAGCAGCAGGGTCGACGGCACCTGGGGAGGGGCTTGAGTCTGGGGAGGGGCTGAGGGAGGGGCTTGAGAAGGTGGGCGGAGCTCAGGCCGGGCCCAGCTCTCCCTCCCTGGCCCACAGGGGTGCACCTGCCCAACCTGGACCAGCTGAAGCTGAATGGCAGCCGCCTGGGCTCCCTCAGGTGAGTGCCTGGGCTGGGGTCGTGCAAACTGGCAGGGTGGGGACAGGTCCTTCCAAGGCTGGGGCAGATCAGTGGGGATTGGGCCTGGAGCTCAGCATGGTGCTGCTAGCTGCCCCAGGAAGACTGAAAGCCCATCCCACCAATGCTGCAGAGGGCAGAGGGCACAGGAGGGACACTGGGGACATACATACATGAGAGTGTGGACTCCTTCCAAGTTGGGGGTGTCTCTCTAGGAGTGGGATTCTTTCTGGGGGTCCCTGTCCAGAGGACAAGGCCTGCAACCTGGGCCAGGCTGGTTCCCCAGGTGACCTGCCTGCAGGGGCCCTGTATTCTTTGGCTCCTGACCCCAACAGCACCCCTGTGGGGCAAGACCCAGGCACACATAGCTCTTCTCAACCCCCATTGGAGGGAGGCACCTGCTGAGTGTTGGGACATGGGGAACCAGAGCCTCTGGGTCCTGTGGCTAACAAGTCCAAAAGGTGCTCACTGACCTCCAGCCAAGAGACCCCAACCGGTGAGGGGGTTCTGGAAAATCCCCCCAAACCATCCAAGGCTTGAGGGGGTTCTGGGGCCCCTGCACCTCTCCTGGCAGCCCTGGGTGTCAGCTGCGCCGGGAGCAGAGGGAGGTGGCTGGTGACCCTGGCAAGAAGAGCAGGCGGGTACAGCCTTCAGTGACACCCCCCCCCCGGGTGGGGAAGACAGACCCATGTAAAATGCGCCTCTCCTGGCACTGGTGGTCTGTTGAGAAAGCTTAGCCTTCACACCAAAGTTTCTCGATAATTAACTTAGAAAATGCTATTCAGAAACAGACAACCCTATGGTTTTTATCTCATGGGACTGGAAAGAGCAAAGCTGAAGTAATATCTTACTATTTGGGGGATTTGAGCAAAGCAGGTTTGTGAAAGCGCTGCTAGTGTTATGTGGCTCGCGCCCAGCAACATAAGGCAGGAGAGTTCTGGTCGAAATTCTAGAAAATTCTGTAGATACCTGAATAGGGCTCTGAGTACCATATCCAGTTATTTCCAGGTAAGGCGATAAAGGTATTTATTAAACAACTTCACTTCAAGTGTTTTCTCAATTTTCCTTAATTTATATTGCTTATCAAATAAACATCAAATAGAATTTAACAAAACACATGAAAATCTGGAAACAAAAGTAAATTCAGTTGGAAGCTATTGCCCCCCACCAGAGAGGAGCCTGGAGTCATTCCCCTGCCCAGCAGCAATGAAGTGGGGGGCATGGGACACACATCCTGGCAGCACACCTGTAATGTGAAGTTAAGTAAAGCATGAAAGAAAAGCAGAAGGTGTTATAGAATTAAGAAATATGTAATACTGCCAGGCATGGTGGCACAGGCCTATAATCCCAGTACTTGGGAAGCTGAGACAGGAGGATCACAGATTGGAGGCCAGCCTTGGCAATTTAGCAAGACCCTGTTTCAAAAAAAAAAAAAAAGGCTGAGGGTGTAGCTCAGAGATAGAATGCTCCTGGGTTCAATTCCCAGTACCCAGAAAAAAAGAGAGAGAGAGAGAAAAATATGGACTACTATTTGAAACAAAATAATTCCAAGAGAAAAATGACTCAATCATGAATTTTATGAAAATATAGTCAGTTCCTTAATAACAGCAGCAAAAAGTGCAGTGATCTTTAAGTTCTTTTGGTACCAAATCCTGAAACTTGGCCAAATGGTGTTTAGCAACCTCCACAGGTTGAAAATGAACAGAAAATTATAAAAGGAAACTATCTGATTAAATAGGACAATCCCATAAACCACTATTATAACTTAGCTAACTGAAGAGATATGAAATATATTAAAATTTCAGGCCGGCCAGACATGATGGCACATGCTTATAATCCCAGTACTCGGAAGGCTGAGACAGGAGGATCTTAGGTTTGAGGCCAGCAACTTAGCAAGGCCCTCAGCAATTTAGTAAGACCCTGTTTCAAAATTTAAAAATAAAGTAAAATAGGGTTGGGGATGTAGCTTGGAGGTAGAATACCCAGGACCACAAAAACAAAACAAAAAATAGGGCTGGGGGTGTAGCTCAGAGGTAGAATGTTCCTCGGTTCAATCCCCAGTGTCATGAAAAAAAATTAAAAAACCAGGCTGGGCGTGGTGGCGCACACTTGTAATCCCAGTACTTTGGGAGGCGGAGACCAGAGGATCCGGGTTCGCGG
>PVJS01036410.1:0-20473 GCA_004027185.1 Glis glis
GGAGTAGTAGGGTCAAACAAGGGACTCTGGTTGATAATGGAGAACCCTCAGCGGAACAAGGGAAGTGGTACAAGGGAAGGAGGAGGGCAAGAAAGAAGGGAATTAATGGAATTACTATCATAAACAATATGTACATGTGAAAATATACCAATATCATTCTTGGTACTTCATACGGGTGGGGGAGGCGGGGGGGCACTAAGAGCTGTGTGCATATATGTTAACATCAAATAGATATTCATTGCAATGTAAGACTCCAATGCACCAATAAAAACACGTTAAAAAAAAAAGAAAATGTGGTATACAAACACGGAGTTTTATTCAGCCATAAAGAAGGACGAAATTATGTCATTTGCAGGAAAATGGATGGAACTGGAGAACATCATGTTAAGTGAAGTGAACCAGACTCAAAAAGTGAAGGGTCATATGTTTTCTCCCATATGTGAAAGCCAGTGAAGAAAAAAAGGACATCATGAAAGTAAAAGGGAGACCAGCAAGGTTGAAGAAAGAGACCAGGGGGAGGGAGGAAGGAAGGGGAGGATAAATGACCAAACTATGTTATATGCATGTACCAACATGCCACCATGAAACCCGCCATTCTGCATAATTAATATGCACCAATAAAAAGAAGAACTGTAGAAAAATTGTTATGATACTGTTTTCCTTTCTCATCTCAGGACCAGGAATCGGTGCGCTTCTCCTCAGCACTTGGCTGTCTTACAGTCTTGTGTACTCTATGAATCGTGTAGCTTTCAGTATCCCCTCTGTTTCAACTGAAATAAAAATGCTTATAGGAAAAAAAATAAAAGGGAAGACTGACTCCACATTATAGAAAGGGTCCAGGAAAAGCTGCATCCAGCTATCCTAAAATCAATGGGCTAATGCCCAAGACAAATCAGGATATTTGTATAGTCTCAAAGTATATCCCACAATATATTTATTAACACAAAGAGGAAAAATAATTATTTTGCAATAGGTGACACCTGGAAGACACTATCTTAGCCAAGCAATCAAGGTTAATATCAGTGTTATGATGTATCAATATCATGTATCCCCTGAAATGATGTGCTGAGACAGGCTCAGCATTGCATCTAGTATTTTTGTCAAAAACATATAATTACAATCCGATGAGGAAAAAAACACCAGAGAAATCTAATTATGAGACATTCTACAAAACAACTGATTAGTGCCCTTTAAGGTGTCAAGGTCATGGAAGACAAGGAAAGAGGAGAAAGGGCCACACATTGGAAGAGACAAAGGACATGTAACAACTAAATGCAATGTGGGTTCCTGGAGAGGCAGCCAGAGCCTCAGGGATCACACCGCCAGGTAAGCTGCCTAGCTTAGACCTCAGTGCAGGTGGAGGGATGGAGCCCAGAATGGGAGGTGGAGGGAGGAGGTGGCAAGCTACCACTGCAGGAGCAGCTGCAGTAGCAGAGTGTACAGTTGGTTCTACTAGCCTTCCTGTGTTAGTGTGCTAGGCTGCCATCACAGAATACCACAGATCTGGAGCTAAAACAACCCAAATTTATTTTCTCACAGTTCTGCAGGCTAAAAGTCCAAGATCAAAGCGTCAGCAGGGTTGGTTTCTCCTGAGGCCTCTCTCCTTGGTTGGTAGACGGCTGCCTTCTCCCTGTGTCCTCGCATGGTCTTATCTCTGTGTGTACACATCCCTAACACCTCTCTCAATATTCCTAATTGCCTCTTCTTGGAAGGATGCTAGTCAGATTGGATTACACCAACTTTACTTACCTCTTTACAGCCCATATTTCCAAATGCAGTCACAATGGGGGTTAGAGTTTCACATATCATTTTTAGGGGGACACAATCCAGTCCATAACACTTTGCCTTACAAGCTCTCCTAGACACTGACCAGCTAGGATCCCAGAGAAGCTGTCATTGGATGAGAATGGACTACCCTGCATTGGAGGGGTGCACCACAGTGGGTGCCTCTGTGGCCCCGCACAGACCTTCATGGAACCTGCACGGCCATCCCTCTGCTTCTGGGAGTGCTGGTTGCTACCTTCTCACAGCTGCCACTTCTGCAGAGACCTGCGCTCCACTGACCAAGACCTGCCACTCCTGGAAGTTACATCCCCAATCCCAGGAAATGAACGGTGCCAGTGGCTGGACCATCTCTGCTCCAGAGCTCCTCTTGGGACCAGGTCAAAGTAATCTCCAGCCAAGTCTCCATCTTTGCCCAGCATCTCCCTCTGCCTTGTCTTGTTTCCCCCATTCTCCTTCTCCTGGGAGGACTTGTATTAAATCATGAGGCTCTGTTTCTATGGAGTCTGACTGGAGACCCAAACTCTGTAAAGCTTAGAGTGGTGTCCAGCATATGATAATTGCTCTCTCGCCTTAGCTATCATCACCACCATGTGCCAGGCTCTGAGCTGGTGCACCACACTCATGATTCACTGAATCCTCAAAGCCCCTCTGCAAGGTGAATAATGTGATGGTCAATTCATGGGTTTGCAAAGGCCCCAAAGTTAGCTGCAGGCTGTCTGGCCCCATGCTCAGTCTGTTAACGCCATTTTCTTTTCACACATCAATCTGTCCTCACATTTTACAAATGGTTCCTAAAACTCTAATTCCCCTCCATCCCCATGAGCCCAGCAGGTATGATCTGTCCCTCGCTCCTTGCAAACTAGGAAACCTCTTTCTTAGGCCCCTAGGCCATCTAGCATCGACTGTGGGCGCCCAGCATCCACCTGCCATCTCCTGTCCCCTGGCCCACTACAAGCATTGCTGATGGGTCCTAGCAATGTGAATCTTCCCACCTCAAGTCTTAAAGCCTTGAGAATTTCCTGCAAATAATGTATATAACATCGTATCTACTTTTATGAATATTTCCTACTGAGAAAACACAAGATTTTTATTTTTACCTACAGAGTACCCATGCTCTCTCAGATTGGTGGAGCAAAAGGTTTAAAGATGGGAATCCTTGGCTCCAGGTAGTGAGCTGGAGGTGAGCAAAGGGGAACAAATCCTATCACTCATCCCCACTCTGCAAGGAGAGGACCCCGGTCTTGTAGTCTGTGGCGACCACCCAGAGAAGACCTCGGAATCCCCGCCCTTCTCACCTCCGGCATGCCAGTGTGCCATGCAGGGCACCATGGAACTGTTGAGAAAGAGGGCAGTTGATGAAATTAAAAGGCAACCAATTTAAAAGAGATTAAGCAGGGAAAAGGGGATTTAATGATCAGCTTTTGCCACTGTGAACTAGCTGAACCCACTGGCATGGAGACTAATGGTTTAATATGTTGTTAAACAAGGGTGAGACGTCCGTGTGAGTAATAAGGACATCTGTAGTTATAGCGACAAGGGTAAAATTGCCCTCGCCACAGGCCCTCGGCCCTGAGGGCGGCACTCCACTCATTTCCCGACCAAGGTCAGGGCCAACCATTCAGCTGCTTCCCAGCCCCAAGAGAGGCAATTTTCATGAGAAGAAAGGGGTGTGAGAGGAAGACAGCCTTGGGAAGCAAACGGAAGACAAGGAGGCCAGCGGTGGCAGATTAGACTCCAGGCACGAGGAAGAGCCAGCTTTGGAGGAACTGAGAGGAATGACGGCCAAACCACACACTATTCACTTTGGGCGATGGCATCAGGAGGGGTGGGCACTGCTTTTTTTCCCAAAGGTATTTGTCAAATGACATCTGGAAGAGAGGGTTTCTGGGAATGAAGGACAGAGACAAGTAAAGAAATGTGTGCAGGCCTTTGGGGATGTTAACAGCACGATTCTGGGCATAGCGACAGGAGAAAGCACAGCTGATTATACTCAGCGCACAGGCTCAGGACGTCTTTCACTGTGGCCTCAAGCTCATGGTCGTGCGGTGGAGCCCTGCCTGTTGCCTCCTGCCCAGCCCAGCCCCAAGCTGCAGTTCCAGGCGGAGGGGTTCTTTAGGAGTAAAAATTAGAGCAAAGCCACTAGAAATGAACTCTCCTATCAACACATCCTCAGACCAGGTTAGATTCTAAATTAAGGCCACATTATTTGGTGTTGACCGGGGTTCCAGCAGAAGGGCTGCGTGGAGGCGCTCTCTGGGAAGGTCCCTGCCCCGGCTGCGTCCCCGTCCGTGAAGCAGCAAGGCACGTGGGGTGGTAATTTAGAACGCCTGCATTTGAAGCCTGACTGCCTGTACCAGCTTGTAGCCTTGGGCACCTACTTAATCTTTCCTACCTCACGGAGTTGTTCTCGGGATTATATGAGATGGTGCCCAATAAAGCATGAAGCGGGGGAACCGGAGATGCCTGACTACTCCCCACCACCATCTCCTGGCCGCTGTCAATGTGGGGGCCCTGGGGTCACTCACTCATTCTCTCTCTGAGACAAACTCCCCGGGCCCTGCAGCACTGGGCTGGGCAGGAGGACAACTCAGTCCTGCCCTCAAGGAGCCTGTAGTGGACAGCGGAAAGGCATGGGGGTTACAACCAGGCAGCCAGGGCGTACAGGGTGTTCTGGCAGGAGTTAAGTAGCCATGGCTCCCTGTCCAGAGGCGGGCACTCCAGCGCAGCCTGGAGCCTGGAGCCTCCTGACAATGGCAGCTTGGGGCAGGGGAAGGAGATTGGATTTCAAACCCAGCTCTGCACTCCCTCCCTGTGTGACCCCCAGAGACCTGCTTGGAGACTCTGTTTGCCCTCTGAAAAATGGCAATAATGACACCTGGGCTGCCCGGGTCACAGGGCTGAGTGAAAGGATGCACATCAAAATGCCTTGGCAACCCAACAGCTCCCTACAACTATAAAGGTGTGCTACTGTGGGACTGTACCGGGGGCAGGGTGTGAGTGACTCAGTCTACCCTATGAGCACATCTCTGCTGGACAGATAAGCGCTAATAGTCAGGGACTGGGGAACAGGCATGTTAGATAGATGTGTGCTGCCACTAGAGCACAGCGAAGCCAGTCATTATATGTGACATGCAAACAGACTCAATCTCCAAAACTGTGCGCTTTAACTGTGTTCATTAAAAGGGGATTAAACCTAAAATGAACCTAAAGTGAAAGCTGATTTTTCTGTAACTATTCCATCAAAAGCACACCTACAGTGTTCATGTGGATCAGTGACACCCCGGGGAACAGAGAAGTTTAGAAAGAAGCAAGGGGCCTGGTGCAGCCCCTGATCACCACAAAACCATCAGAACACCCTCTCTGAGCAGCACATAGCTGAGGAGGGAGGTTCCCTCCTGTGCCTGAAATTCAAGGGGGCCTCTGGGATCAGAGAAGGATGGTTTCATCCATAGACTCAGGGATCTGTCACCCTGAGGAAGCTCCCAATGTTCTGCACCTCGACTTCCATGCTGTGGCTAGGAACAGCCCCCAGCCCTGTCCCCTGCCCCTCAGGGAGGGGAGTGTGTTTCTGGAGGGATCAACCTGCCTTCTGCCTGCCCTAATCTGCCTCTTGGTCCCCACTCTGGTCCAGCTTATAGAGCTCATCTAGGATAAGCTGGCCGCCACCTGCTAATGTCGAATCCACCTAGCTGGTCCGCCTGTTGGTGAGCCAGCCTCGGTGGCTTTGAAGAGAGTATGGTGAGTGGGAGAAACAGGCATGCCAGCAGCTTGCACATTTCTGAAAAGCCAATTACATGCTTATTACTCCTCTCCAGGAAAGGAACCTGAATCCCACATGGCCGGCCCCCTTCCCAGCATATATTGGCTTATCTCAGCCATGCGGCCCCTTCTGCCAGCCACTGCTGTCAGAAATGTATAGCTGGGCGTTTAATCACCTGCCAATGGGCCTGGAGCACAAATGCCCATCGTGGAGCCAAGAGAGATCCACATACAAGCTGGAAAAACTGGCAGGCACTGCACAGATGGGCCATTTTGGAGATGTGGAAGGGACACTCCCAGGGCTGTGTGCAGCTGTGGTCACAAAAGGGCAGCAAAGTAAGAGGATGCTTTGGAGGAGGCCTGGGGTCTCCTCCCAATCCATCTGCCATCGCTTTTGTAAATAAAGTTTTATGGAAACAGAGCCATGCTTGTCTCTCTACAGGCTGCCTTCTTACTATGGCTGCTTTCTCACTACAACAGAAGTGGAGGGGTTGCTGCTATTCCACAGACCATTTGGCCTGCAAAGCCTAAATTATTTACTATCCAGCCCTTTAGACAGAAAGCTTGCTGACCCTGATGGAGCAGAAGGAGCACGGACCCAGAGGCTGAAGGACGAAGACTTGAAATTAAATATCTACTCTATCCCATCCTGACTGTGTGGCCTTCGGTAGGTTCTCCGGAGATCAGTATTTCTCATCTATAAAATTAGGGTATAAATCTACCTTACAGGGTTATCATAACTAATAAAATAAGACAAGCTGTATATACAGTGAAGGCCTCAAAGATAGATGCATCAGAAAATAACTGGATAGACAGAAGAGCTGTCCTCCCTTCCCTGTAGTTCTGGGGCACATCTTCACACCCTAGTCTTCATGGGCTGGAATATTTGCAGAGACTCTGCATGTGTTTTGCAGATATGTATATAGAGAGGAGGAGGGAGTCAGGAAAGGGGGAAGAAGGGAGAGGTGCTCTTTGCACTGATTTGGTTTTCTCAAAAATACTGACAAGCAGACAAATCGGACTGCCTTCTTTTTCTTCTTCCTCTTCCTCTTCCTCCTCCTCCTCCTCCTCTTCCTCCTCCTCCTCTTCCTCTTCCTCTTCCTCCTCCTCTTCCTCTCCCTCTCCCTTTCCCTCTCCCTCTCCTTCTTCTTCTTCTTGACGGTACCAGGATTGAACCCAGGGGCATTCTACCTCCAGGCTACACCCCCAGCCCTATCTTTTAGTCTTCATTTTTTTTTTTTTTGCGGTACTGGGGATTGAACCCAGGGGCATTCTACCTCTGAGCTACACCCCCCAGCCCTATTTTTTTATTTTTTATTTTGAAACAGGGTCTCACTAAGTTGCAGAGGGCCTCACTAAGTAGCTGAGGCTGGCTGCGAACCTGCGATCCTCCTGTCTCAGCCTCCCAAGTACTGGGATTACAAGCGTGCGCCACCACACCCGGCTCTTTAGTCTTTATTTTGAAACAGGGTCTCACTAAGTAGCTGAGGCTGGCCATGAACCCGGATACTCCGGTCTCAGTCTCCCAAGTACTGGAATTACAAGTGGGCGCCACCACGCCCGGCTCCTTCTTTTTAAATACAGATACTGTCATACTAAAAACAATGACCAAGGAGCCCCCATGGGTCCCTCAGGGGGAGACAGTGGGCTGCTGGGCCTCATCACGATACCTGGTATAAGGGGTCAGCCTCCCCTTAGGGGAAAGCCCTGCTTCCCCCGTCTCCTCCCAGATCTAGAATAGGACAGTCTTAGCCAACACCCTATTGGCTCCAGAGTCAGAATACCACCCCACGCAGGGCCTCCAGCCACCATGTAATATTTGCACAGGACCATGTCATCCCACTTGGCAAGTGTGGAGGTGCTTCTGAGGCCCCATGCCTGGAGGGACACAATTCCTGCTCAAGGAACACAGAGCTCCCTAAGGAAATGAGGGCCAAACAGGGCCAGAGAAGGTTCACAGCAGAAATCATGGTGCCCCTCCAATATTTCCAAGCAAAAACAATACGCAGCATTAAAGCACGAGAATCATGAGTGTAGTGAAATGGACAGAGGATCTTTGGAGGTTTTCTAACATCAAAATTCTGAATGAGTTCATGGGAGCCGAATTCATTCCCCCATGTCCCGCCCACTGGTGGTCCTGCTAAGCTGCCGCCACGGGCAGGCACTCTGTCTAAGACTGAAGAGGTCGGCACTGACAGTAAGTGCTTTGGAGAGTCCAGGTGAAGGGCGCAGCTGGTGCAGAGGACCACTTCCAGACTGCGTGGGGATGCTATATGGAGCGGGGCAGGGGCGCACTTGAGATGGTCTTGAGGACAGCTAACATTCCCACAGACCGAGATGTGGGAGAAAGTTCTCCAAGTTAGCTAATGTCTGGTCCAACGAAGCTAAGGGGCGGGAGTTGGAAACAAGGCATGCTTGAAGGAATGGTGATTTTAAATTTGCCTGGAGTGAATGTTTTGGTGGATGTGAAAGAATGCTAATAAACGGGTTAAGGTCAGAGCCTGGATGGCCTTAACTACTGATTATGTTATTTGGATCTCGTCACCTCAAGGAATCCTTTCCCATAATTGTGCCCTCTTTCACATCCACAAAGCTGCCCTCTCTGCTGGGTCCTTCCCCATTAGTGCACGCACTCCTGTATTTCTCCTCTTCAAAACACCCTTCCTGGACCCCAGACCCCTCTCTAGCAGACACCTCCTTTCTCAGTTTCCCTTTAGAGAATGAACCTGTTTTCACTTCCTCTCCTCCCTTTCTCTCTCAAGCCCCAACCCGCTGAAATGGCCATTATGAGGGCCATCCATGACTTCCAGATGGTTAAATTCAACCAACAGTTCTTACTCCTCATCATGCTTAACCCAGCAGCAGCAGCAGCAGCAGCATGGTAGCCCCATCCCTCCCCCGGGACTTCATCCTCCTTCACCCTGGGGACGTCCCTCTCCCTGGTTTCCCTCCTTCCTCTTTGGCTGCCCCTTCTTAGTCTCCTCCCGACTAATCCCAGAAGTGCCCTATTCTGTTGGTGGTACCAGGGATTGAACCCAGGGCATTTTACCTCCGAGCTATATCCCCAGCTCCCCACCCCCAGCCCCTTTTTTTATTTTTTTGTATTGGAACAGGTCTCTCTCTAGGTTGCTGAGAGCCTCACTATTGCTGAGGCTGGTCTTCAACCTGCGATCCTCCTGTCTCAGCCTCCTAAGTACTGGAATTACAGGCACACCACTCCAGAGTGCTACTTTTGCCTCCAACCCCTCTCCCTGCCATTCCAACTGCTTGCCCTACATCTCCACATTGACATCTAAGATGTCCCCAACCCAAGTTTCGGCTTCCCCTCTGAACCTGCTCCCATTAAGCTTCCCTATCTTAGCAAGAGACAAATCCACTCTCCTTATTTCTCCAGGCTTAAACACAGGTATCACCTGGGACTCCTCTCTCACTTTCCACATCCTCCCTGTCAGCAAATCCTGTGAACTCTTCCTTGAAATACATCCCAGGCAACCTCCAGCACCTCCACCACCATCACCAGAGCCCACGCCAACATCTCCCTCCTTCAGTCTAGCCGGTCTCCCTAGCTCCTCCCCTTTCCTCTCAGAAATGATCCTACATGCAGCAGCCGATGAGAGTGATCCTCAAAGTCAGATCAAGTCCCACCTCAGTTCAAAACCATGTCCTGGCTGGGCATGGTGGCACACACCTGTAATCCCAGTACTTGGGAAGCTGAAACCAGAGGACCACAGGTTCGAGGCCAGCCCCGGCCACTTAGCAAGGCCCTCAGTACTTAGTAAGACCCTACTTCAAAATAAAGAATAAAAATTGGACTGGGGGCATACCTTGGAGGTAGAATGCCCCTGGGTTCAATCTCCAGTACCCTCCCCTACACACACACACACACACCTACTGACTACACACCTTACTCAGGGACAAAGTGCTTACAGTTCTCCAAGCCCCCACAAATTCTCATCTACTTCTCTCCCCTCGCCCACTCCACTCCAGCTAGGCTGGCTCCTGCTCCTCCTCCACACCAGCCAAGGCCCCACCTCACAGCCGTAGCACTTGCTGTCCCTCCCACCTGGAACACCTTTACCCCTGATTCCACATGGCTCACTCCTCCTGCTCAAAGCTTCCCTCTTCAGAGGGCTTGCCTGGACCAGCCTTCCCCTGCTCTTCTCTGCTTTTCTTCACAGCATCCATCGTCACCATATAGATTGTGTATCTATTTGCTTTCTGTCTCTTCTTATTAGAAGGAAGTCTTATAAGAGCAGGAAACCCACTGGGTATTCCTAACACCCAGTCCAGAGCCTGACACATGGGCCTACTCAATAAATGTTTGCTGAATAAATGGCAAGCCCAAAAGTATAAATTTGTTTGGAGAAGCAATGCTTAACCACTGGAAAATTCTGAGAAGAGCAATCCCACACAGCAGTGCCCTAGGACAATCCAGTCAGCAATGATGATGGGCAGGTGGGACTATATTTAAGGAGCCTTAGAGCAGAAGTCAAAATACCTGCCATATGGCTCAGTTCTACCCTGGACTGCTGTGTGCAGCAGGCCAATGGTGCCATCACTTCTGACCAACACTTTTAAAATTCCATGACAATGATAATAATAATAATAATAATAATAATGAAAGTAGGATTGATTTGAGCACTTGCTTTGCATTAAAATCTTTACATGGATCATCTCATTTAATCCTTGCCACAACTCTAAGATGTAGTTATTACTATTATCCCTGTTTCAGAGATGGGGAAACTGGGCACAAAGATTTATACTAATGCCCAGATCCCAGTGCAGGTCGGTCTGACTCCAGAGCCCATGTTCCTTCCCACCTTCTGCTTGCCCACGAATGGGCGTGGGTCTCATCACCTACCTGCAAGGTACCTTCCCGTCACTAACATTCTATGATATGGACAGAGATGAGTGGAGAGACAGACACAGGGAGACACAGATGGAGAGAAAGAGCCAAACTGAGTGAGCTAAGCAGGCCACTGCGATTGCCCGGATTATGATTAAAAGAGGTGACTAGAGAATGATAAGACAGGGCTGGACATGAGACGGGCGACAAAGAAAACATTGGCAGGTTTATTGGCCAATTAGACCTCAGTAGAAGGAGGCAGAAGAGACCAGAGTCCAGGTGAACTAGAGAGCTCTAAATGAGGTTGAAGGTGGAAGTAAGAGGGAAGAAAAATGAAAATGAGCTAATGAGTATATTAGAATTCTCCAGAGAAACAGAAGCAACAGGGTGTGTGTGTGTTTGTGTGTGTGTGTGTGTGTGTGTTTACGTGTACACACACAAAAAGGGAGATATTGAGATTCATTTTTTTTAAGGAGTTGGCTCAAGCTACAGCAGGAGCTGGCAAGTCCAAAATCTGAACAAGGCAGCTGGGGGGAGCTCAGAAGAGACTCTGAAGGCAGGGGTTCTCTGGTACGATCTTGAGGCAAATTCCTTTTTCAGGTAATCTCAGTCTTTGCTCTTAAGTTCTTCCACTGATTGGATGAGGTCTACTCCCATTGTAGAGTATAATCTGCTAGGTGCAAAGTCAACTGATTCAAACGTTAACCTTTTCTTAAAGTCTACTGATTTAAATGTTAAACACATATAAAAAATACCTTCACAGCTGACTGGTGTTGGAACAAACAACTGGGTGCACAGCCTAGCTGGGTTGACAGGACCCTGACCATCACAGGAAGCTTGTCCTCAGACCAACTGAGCGTGCTGGGTAGGCTAGAGACCCAAGTGGAACACTGGGGCCCTTTCAGGAGGACATTTCTTGCAGTAAGGGGCAAGGCTACTGGCTTTTCTACCAGAGATTTGCAAAGGTCAGAGAGTCCATCTTGATATCCCTTTTCCTCTTATTACTTTGCCAAGTCTCTGAGGCCTTCTGGAAGCTTTTTCCTCCACTTCTATGGCTGTTATTATTATCCTTACTAATCTTGGCACAAGGATGCCCTGGCTGGCTTCCAAGAAGGAGAATTACTTTCCATCTCCCTTACACCCTCCTGTTGCTTTTAATTGGATGCAGAGTGTCTTGTCTTCTCTCCCCAGACAGACACTGGCATGTGGCCTATAATGGTTGAAGAAGCCATCCTGCCTGGGCTCAGAGATCAACGAGGCCCAAAGCGGGTGAAGTCAGGTCATCCTAACACCACAGGAAGATGACTGCTTGAAAGAGGATTCCTGAGTATATTGTGCCTATCACTTATCAGAAGTCACGATCACAAACCACAATGGGGTCTTGTCCTGCTTCTGCCTCTAATGTCCAATCTCTGCCCTTCCATTTCTCCACTGACCTGGCTCATCTTCAAGGTTTCTCCCAGCTCTCACATCCTCACAGGCCATCAGAGCTGGTCATTTCTACCATGCCCATGTACAAAGAGACGAGACTGGCCCAGCTCAAGCGTGTGCATATGTGCTCAAGGACACAGGGGCACACTGGGATGGAACCCAGGACTCTCCACTCCAAGTCCAGGTCCTTTCTTCCCTACTGCCGCCAGCACTGTCACTTTTTTGAGTGCAACTCAAGGTAAGAAATACATTTATACATTTCACACTGCGACCAGCACACCAACACAGCACATACACCTACAAGCGTAACAGAACGTAACATTTTATGAATAAAACTTCCCCTTTTTACTTGTAATGCTTTTGTCTCACGTCTTAAAAAACGTAATTCACTGATGCATCATAATCCATATTTTTAAAAAGAAACCCTGGTCCACTTGGCACTGTATGCAAACACATGAGAAATCGGGACACCTGCGTTCTCACCTGGGCATGCAAGACAGGCCTGTCCTCAGCTCTGCGTTACTCCGAGAAGTCAAGGGGACCCAGACACCTAACCTTCACCCTGACTTGTCTTAGCACAGGGCAAGAGATCCCAGACAAAAGGGGTCATGTCTGCTATCAGCCAGCCTTGGCAACTTTAGGAAGAACTTGGTACATGGAGACCAGTGGGTTCACATTAGAATGTCCCACACATTCCTATCAAGATGGGTATATAGTGTTTGTTGCCCAATATTTGCATTTCTGTTTATCACCACAATTTCATGTCCCCACCCTGTATGGTGGAACAGGAATATAAATTAAATTCTCACCTCCTAATAGTGTTCTTGTGTAGATTGTACATCTCCATAAACAATACTTTTTGCCTTTGGAAGGCTTTAGGCAATAATTGCTGCCTGGGGGATATGACACACTAAGAGGGCTATAGTGAGTTCTGTGTGTGTGTGTGTGTGTGTGTGTGTGTGTGTGTGCACATGCATGTGCGCTTGCTAGGGTGAGGGGCCTGTATCAGCAGCATCTTCACCGAGTAAAAGCTTTGCTTAGTCCACTGCTAATGAGCATAGGCAGCAAGGTGCACAATTTACATGGATATGCTTGTAAACCTTAGCCCCATCTTTACTATTAAATATTCTTGCTAATAATTCGCATTCTTGTTATTACCAGCACGGACTTTGTTATTACCAGCATGGACTCTCTCTCCTCTTCCCCACTCCTCAGTGCAGGAGGCCTAACCTTCTCTCCCATGAGGTTGCCCAGGGAGACAGGTGTTAAGGGCTCCCTACATATGCCTATCACTTCCTTCCTCTAAGATGCTGATGATCCTCAAGCACCAGGATAGGACAGGCCGAAGCTGCTACTCATCCCATGCTCCCACTCCTCCCAACACAACCGGGAGCCAGATCCGAGCTCTGGAGACATCCAGGCCAGCACAATGCTGAGCAGGACAGAGTCCCTGGTTTGGCCCTGCTGGAGGATCACGCCACCATCCAGGGCTCCAGGGCAACTGCCCTCAAGCAGGCCCAGTGAGCGAGCCCTCTCCATCTTAGCAGAGCTGCGGCTGCTGCCCTTCTCCACCACGTGTTCCCGCACATAATAGTCAGTGTCAGAAATACTGCTCCTTTATTATAAATATGCAAAGCCTGGGAGGCAGCAGGCGAGGGGGGATAAAACACCCGGGATTATTTATGAGCCTCTGACTCCCACACTGGGGCTTTATTTGCTTAATGAATGGCCGGGGCCAGCCATCAGCCTGGGGATTTATCTGTCACCGGGAGCAGAAGACACTAGGATGTGGAGATGTAAAAATGACAAATTCTCCAACTCAGCCAAGGTGGTATTTCATTGCCACACTATCTAGTGGGGAAGAGAAGGTGAGGAGAAGGGAAGGGCGGCTCTCATGCTAAATAGCAACCGCCAAGAGTGGCTTCAAGTTGAGGGATCGACCATGTTACAAAGCAAAGAAACAAAGACGCTGCTTTCCAGGATGAAGGCCGAGGGAGGGCGAGGACCAGGGGCATTTGTGAGTAATTCTCAGTTCTCAGTGCTCTTCCACACCCCAGCTCTTCCTAGGTGCCCCCGTTAGCAAACTGCCCCCACCAAGGAAACCGTCCTGTGTCTAGAGGAAATGGCTTGGGTTACAGTCTCTACACAACAACACACCAGAGGGGTGACCTTGAACAAGTCACCTCATCTCTCTGAATCTGTTTTGTCATTTGCAGAAGGAAGCGTTAGATGAGCTCTATACTTCTATTTAAAGCCGAGGACTACAAAGAGCTGAAGTCAGGAATAGCCAGCCTGCCCATTCGCACAGACTCTGCCATTCTTCCACGTTCACTGCCACAGGGGCCACCACATCACCTGTGCAACCCACACCATCTGCGCTGCCTCCGCCACCATCATCTTCACACGACTGTCCTCACCACCAGCAGCTGGCCATCTGGCCCTGCACAGAGCCCATCTCACGCGGAGTCTCAGCAGTTCTGGCATCTTCTCTCAGTGAAGCCTTCTGGACATAGACTGAGCAGTGTCTCCTTGAGTCTCTCTCCACTTCATCTACTTGGTAACAGAACCCTTGGGGCTTAGCCAGGCATGAACACCTGGCTAGTGATTTGTTGATGGTTCTCTGTCGGCCTTGCAGTCAGGTGGGACCAAGAACTAACGGAAGGTGAGCACAAGTGACGTGTACAACACACAGGTCACACCCTTTAAAATGGCAGCTGTCCTCCACCCCTCTCTTTCCCCTTCTCCTGGTCTGGGGCATGGATGCGATGCCAATGGCCAGTCTCAACTGTGTGGATAACACGAGAGGATCAATGATCCCCTGGCTGTTCACATGACCACACATGGCACAGGGCTACTGACCCTGGGACTATTTAGAGAGAGCAGCAGCAGCAGCCTCTATTTTGATTGAACCAATATAATTTTTGATATCTTTGTTATAGCAGCTTCACCTACATGTGAAAAGATACACCTTTCTCCGTCCTTCAGGAAGAGCGAGTCCTTCTCTCCTCTGTGCAGCCACAGCAAATCATCTCTATGACAGCACTTTGCACATAATACGAAATTACTTTGTTATTATTTTTGTGTCTTTAACACTGTGAGTGGCTGGAAGGCAGGAATTGCATCTTCTTCATTCTGATATCCCTAGAGCCCAAAAAAGTGTTTACCATGTAGTAGATGGTCACAAAACTAAAGTTCAGTGAATGAATAAATTCCCTATCAGACTATCCCAGGACATCTTCCAGAGTCCTCATTGTGGCAGAACTAGATCAGAAATAATTATACATGGAATAGCTGGACCATTTTGAGTATTCAGAACAGCATAAGAGAAAGCAGCAGGGCCTCTAGTATTATACACACATGCTAGGAATGAAGTCAAAAAACTTGCAGGGACTGCTGCCATTCCTAATTACCACTGAAAGAAATGCAGACTGACATGGTAGTATCTGGCCACCCATCTGGAAATCAGGTACCAGGCTGGGCACTAGGGCTAGACAAAAAAAGAAAATCAAAGCATTTGTATCAGAAACTACTCTAGGTATGTCAAGCAAAAGAGATTTAATGGAGGCTCTTAGAGGGTTATGAAATTGTTCAAAAGGCTAATGGAGCAAAAGTCAAGAAAGTCTTCAGGAAACCAGAAAATAGTGTTCAGGAAACCAGAAAATAGAGGAATTGCAGGAGACTTACCAATGGTCTCAGCTACCTACAGCACAGAAGTGGGTGGCACTTGTGTCACCCCCACAGGATGACCCAGAAGCACTGGCAAAACCTCATGCCTGCAATGTGCTGAGGCCCAAGCACCTTCCCACTAAACTGCTAGAGCAACCACGACTTCCGCTTCTCTCCTGCCTTCCAAACCTCAGGCAAATGCCCCCACCCCCGCACTGGCAGCTTCTTTATAGTGAAGAGTCTGAAAAATGTTCGCAGGCTTCCAGCCCCAAGAGAGTCAAGAAGGACAGAGATGAAGCTAACTAAGCACCTATCAGTCTGGATTTAGATATAGTGGGAAGTTCAGATAGCTCAGCACCTCTTTTTCATGAGATGCCTACTTATCTGTATGCTTCGGATTCACTGGGGACCCAAAGGATCTTGATTCCCCAGTCTCAGTCTAGAAAGCCACTCATATTCAAGCACTGAAAGAGAGTATGCTCATTCATGTGGGTGCACGCACCTCCCAAACCGTTACCTAGCTTCAACTGTACAATCCTAATATAAGAATGGGGTTTCCTCTAACAGCGGGAGATCACTCTGTGCTCGAAGAATTTGATGTCATAATCTTTAAATGACTGTAATTCCTTTTTTGAAATTGTAGACATCCTAAGTCCTGTTCGGACAGCATGGAATCACTTAAGAGGTGAGTCTCTGGATGTTCTTAGGAGTCCCGTCAGGAGACCCTAGTGTACAGGCAGCTGCTGAGACTGAAGAGCGGCTGAGACTGCTCCAACATGGCCTCAAGTGGGTAGCTGGGAAACTTTATAACAGAAAGCACATGACTTGAGCACATTTTCACTCTGAGGTTACTGGGCCATCACTTTCACACAATCATTATTAGATACGATTCTAACATCACAGAACTGGTAATGAGAAAATTATATCTAGGCTCAGTAGAGTGATTAAAATCATACTTTTGCTCCAGTTCACCTTTGTCTTGCCCTGCATATTCATTGCTGAGACTCCCTCTCATCTCCTACCTCTAGTGCCTCCCCCTACTTCCCTCACCACTTCCTCCCACCCCCAACTCATCAAGTCGAGAAAACCCAGTCCCCAAACCGGTTTGGCTTGTTGGCACACATCACAACAGCAGGAGCCATCCAAACAAGATCATATGGAGAAAAAGAAGGACTTAAGTGCCTCGCCTAAGCCTTAAAACAGTGGCCACCCTTAGAATCCTGGGAGGCAATATGGCTTTGGGTGCAGGATCCTGGGGAGAGGGACAGGCTCCTACCTGCCCTCCACACCCCCACAGAGGAGCAAGAGCACAGGAGAGACATGCAAACCTGGGTCAAATGTCCTGTCTCTAGTAAGTGTCTTCCTGTTTTGGACCTCGGTCTCAGGTTTTGCTGCTCTCGGCCCTGCTCCCTCCTGCTGTAACCGGACACCTGTGGCCGCAGGAATCTGCAGGGGACCAGAGATGGAAAGAAGCATCTTTGTCCTTGTGGAAGGCCATGAAATCATGGTTTTGAGAGGAATAATCAAGGGAGGATCTCATGGGTCCTAAAGGAGTTCTGGAGGCCTATGGTGATGAGGCCAGCTCTCTAAGATATGGGACAAATCCCGGGCTCAGGGGCAAAATCCTAACCTGCAAAATAGGGATTTCTCTCTGCAAGTCCCCTGTGCCCACAGTCCCTGGTGGCAATGGCTGATTGAGGACCCACTCACTCAAGATACTTCCCACCACTGACATCCCAGAGCCCAAGGTTGGGAATGAGGAAGATGGGGGGGGGGCAGGGATAAGGGAGTGGCCACAAGGACTGCAGCATGAAACTCTTGAATGTCACAGGATCACAACAAATTTCATTCCCAGCCTGCAAGGAACAGATGAAGCAAGGCAGGTCAGGGCTGCTGGGCTGGACTTTTGCTGCCTTTACTTTTCTGGTGGCTTCAGAGGTCAAGCACATTAAGAAGCATCCTGGCACTGTGGAGGGACTGCAGCAGCCCAGAGGTCCACAACTTGATCCTGAAATCTTTCTGCCAGAGAAGCTATTGAGAATATTTCCTCACCAGTATCCCCTCTCTTCCCCAGCTAGGAAGCCCGTCCTTGGCACAACCCCACAGCCCTGCTCGGCCATCGGGGTCGGCTTCCCACGGGTCACCATGAAAGGCAGAAGATGAGTCTTGCCCTCAGGAGCCAGGAAGCTCTGCTTCGGGCTGCACTTTGCGGGATGCTGGAGAAACAGCTGGACTCAGCAGGAGGAGCTGG
The DNA here is from genome assembly GCA_004027185.1 of Glis glis. Classification (NCBI taxonomy): domain Eukaryota; kingdom Metazoa; phylum Chordata; class Mammalia; order Rodentia; family Gliridae; genus Glis; species Glis glis. The sequence continues at coordinate 17,739 of PVJS01036410.1, forward strand.
GAAGCTGCATCCCCTGCTCTAAGCTCAAGGGACCACTGGATCTGTCAACCTTCAAAGCAGCCCTGAGCTGGGAAGCACCCAGAATTGCACCCAGCCCAAGTTTCATGCCATACCATGCTCAGTGAGCATCCTAAGGTGGGGAAAAGATGGGTGTACTCTGGCTAGCAGCAGGTGAGGGGACACGTGGTAGCAGAAGAATCAGGTCTCTAGATGAACTCTGCTGGCTCAGACTCAAGTCACTGAGGCCTGAAAACAAAAACAACTGAGTTCTGAAGCTCTGAGGATCTGATTTTCCAGGCATTTCTCTCCTGCTTCCCTGGATAGGGGCTCACACCTATCTACCATGTGTGGTGTGGCTCATCTTTGTAGAATCCAAGCACTAGAGGCAGGGACAAGATTGGTTCATCGGTTCTCCCTAGTGGCTTCCCTCGTGGCCCTGGCACTTCTACTAGCAGCAGATCCATGAGTTTCTATTTCAAAATAAAGAACCACAAAGCTGGGTGTGGTGGCACATGCCTATAATCCCAGTGCTTGGGAGGCTGAGACAGTAAGATGGCGGGTTCAAGGTCAGCCTTAGCAACTTAGTGAGATCCTGTTTCAAAATAAAAAAGGGCTGAGGATATAGCTCAGAAGTAGAATGCCCTTAGGGTCAATTCCCAACACCAAAACATAACAAAACAAACAAACAAAAAACAAAACAAAAAAAAACCACCATGAAATCTCAACAGAAGTCTCTGAAATTGTCCCGATTCTCTTTCCAAGCTGGTCATTTGAATGAGCAGTCTACCCTGCTGCTTACCTTTCCTATTTCTGATTCTACAACTAAATTCTGATCATGCTTTTTGCTTCCTTTGTTTTCTAAGGCCACTCCTGTGTACAGTACACAGAGGCCTCCTCATCCCTAGACCCACTGTCTTCCTCTGTCACATCTCAGGGGTACTGGCAGCCTGCAACTCTGTGAAACCTGTCCTGACCTCTGGGTCCCTTCCAGCCTGGCTCCCTCTGCCCCGAACCACTTCGAATCTCCATGGCTGAGTTCTTGCCCACATCAACCCCTTCATCTCACTCTACTCTCCTCCCTTCTCCCTGGGACAGGCAGGTGACACCCAAATGCTAATTCTGGCACTAATTTCTCTCCCTAATTCCCTCCCACATTTCTAGCTGCCCACTCAACATTTCCCCTCAGATGTGATAATTACTGAAGACTCTCATCAGAAACTGAATTCGTAATGGTGATAGCAAACAAACTCACATTTGCCAAGAGTTTGCGAGTTCACGAATGACTTTTACACCAATTTTATACCTGTTATTCCATTTAAGTTACACAAAAATCCTGTAATGCAAGCCAAGCAAGCATTGCTATTTTCATTTCATAGGTGAGGGAACAGGGGACTCACAGGAATTGCCCAAGACCAAAGAGTAATAAATGAGGGAGCTAAGACTAAACTCGTTTTTTCTCCTTTCTTTCTTCTCAAAGAGCCATCAGATCATGTGATGTCTCCCATCTTTCCTTTTTAATCCCTTTTATTCCACCTCTGACTTTCTGCTGCTACTACGTGCTGATCTAGGCTTCAGTCCCTAGCTCCCTGGATTATGATGGTGGCCTCTTGCTTCCTCTTACGGATTTTACTCTTTAGCATATGGAGCATTGCCACTAATGGTGGCAGCAAATACTTTAGAATACTTACTTCATTCTGTTACTCTTCTAGGAAAAAGTTTCACTGTCCCACAGTTCAAAATAGAAGGCAGCCCAGAATGTCCCCACCCACCGTTGTTGTCAGTGTACACTACAGATCCTCCTGAGCTTCTGTGGCTATTTCAGACACCAACCTTTGATCGTTTCCCTGTCTTTGGTTATGTATTTAATTCTCCACTTGATTTATTTCTGTTCTAATCATTATTCCTTCTGTTGTCTTGGGTTTGATTTGCTCTTCTAACTTCTTAAGGTAGAAATTTAGTTTATTATTGGTTTCAGATCTTTCTCTTTTTTAAATCAAGATGTGTATAGGCATAAATTTCATTTTAAGCAATGCTTCATCTACATCTCATAAGTTCTGGTATATTGTGTTTTTATTTTCATTCATCTCTAATTATTTTCCAATTTTCCTTGTGATTTCTTCTTTTACCCATTAGTTATTTAGGAGTTATTATGTTGTTTAGTTTCCATATATTTGTCAATTTCCCATTTCCTTCTGTTATAAGTTTCCAATTTAACTCCATTGTGGCTGGAGAATTTATTTTGTCTGATGTCAATCCTTCTAATTAAGGATTAAGATTGTGTTACAACCTAACATATGGCCTATCCTAGAGAATATCCCATGTACACTTGAGAAGAATGTATAATCTTCCATCTTAAGTAGTTTACCTCGAAATTACAATTAACATATAAATTTATAACAATCACAGCTACTGTGGTTATGAGATGTGTGTGGTTTTTAAGAATACTGCAGAGATGGGGAGAAGGGAATTTCAATAGGGCAAGTTAAAAGGCGACAAAGCTCACTATTCTTACTGAGATTCAGCCATTTTTCTTGAACAAGTGCTTAAAGTCAGGTTGCTTAAAGTCTTTGGTAAGGCCGGGCATGGTGGCGCACACTTGTAATCCCAGTACTTTGGGAGGCAGACACTGGAGGATCCAGGTTCGCGGCCAGCCTCAGCTCTCTCTCTCTCTCTTTCTCTCTCTCTCTCTCTCCCTGTCTTTCTCTCTCTCTCTCTCTCTCTCTCTCTCTCTCTCT
>PVJS01036411.1:0-20473 GCA_004027185.1 Glis glis
CTCAGCTCTCTCTCTCTCCCTGTCTCTCTCTCTCTCTCTCTCTCTCTCTCTCTCTATTTCTACTTAGTGAGGCCCTCTGCAACTTCATGAGACCCGGTTTCAAAATAAAGTATAAAAAATAGGGCGGGGGTGTAGAATGCCCCCTGGGTTCAACCCCTGGTACTGCAAAAAAAAAAAAAAAGAAATTGGGAATGCTTCTTTCTTTTTTCCATTTCCTTGAAGTAATTCTAATAGCCTAATATCAAATCCTATACAAGACATCACAAAATGAAAATCAAATGATTTTAAGAACAAAATGCATGGCAAAGAGATGAGGAAATTGAGTTCTGGTGATCTTAATTTAATCTTAATTAAAATAATAATTTTAATAAATATCAAAAGTATTAAAACTAGGAATAGAAATAAAGTGAATAAATGGAATTATACTAACTTCAAAGAACTTGAAATCTAGTTGGGGGACATAAGATGCCTGCAAATGAAAGATTCAGGCAAAAACCCAGGACAATGTATGGTGAAAGATATGCAGGTATAATAGGAATAATTGAATTTATACATATATATATCAATATATTAGCATTTATGAAATAAATGTGTTTGTCCAGCGTTCATTATAAAATTAGAATGGCAATCATCAAAAAGTCAAACAACAATAAATGTGGTGAGGATGTGGGGAAATAGGATCTCTCTTACACTGTTGGTGGGATTGCAAATTAGTGCAGCCACTATGGAGATCAGTGTGGAGATTCCTCAGAAAACTTGGAATGGATCCACCATACAATCCTGCTATACCAGTTCTGGGTGTTTTTCCAAAGGGACTGAAATCAGAATATTATAGTAACACATGCATATCCATGTTTATAGAAGTACAATTCATAATAGCCAACTGATGGAACCAACCTAGGTGTCAATTAACAGATGAATGGATTACAAAATTATGGGATATACACACAATGGAATTCTACTCAGAAATACAGAACAAAATGTCATTGCAGAGAAATGGATGAACATGGATAATATCATGTTAAGTGAGATTAGCCAGTCACAGAAAGTGAAGGGTCATATGTTTTCTCTCATATGCAGAAACTAGGGAGTAATTGGGACACAAGAGGGACTTTACATAATGGAGGAGAAACCCCATTGAAGTGACAGAGGTAGTCTAGAGGAGGTTGAGGGAGAAGAGGCAGAATTAATGAAGGAAACATTTCCATTGACATTCTGTACTATGTGAGAATATCAACGCAATCTCAATATCCTGTATGGGAAAAGGGGGAGTGGGGAGGGAGCTATGGGAAAATCCACCAAGTGCTGTGTGCATGTATGTCTCTATCACTATGATCTACATTATGATGTGAAATTATAACGCACCAATAAATGTATGAAAAACCAAAAAAAAATTAATATGTTGTGAAAAAAATAAGACAGAACCAGGAATTTGTGCTTGGTTAGAGAGCCTGCCAACTTTTATAAACCAAGGAATGAAATACAACTAATAGCTCAGTTTAATGCACTGCCTTTTATTTAGTTATGCTTGGAAATATAAATAGAAGCCTGAAACTGATCTTCTGGAAGCTCATCCAGCTCAACAGTACGTATACAACATCAAAGGATCTCAATACAAGTATTCAGCAACTCTGTATTGAAGAGATAATTATTCACTCTACTTTTTTCTATTCTTTGTTTCTCTGTGTGTACTCAGACACATAACAGACTACTGCTGTCACCATCACACACACATTCTCACATTGCATATATTCAGAGTCATTCAGTACTGAGTTTTTCAAATTTCTAGTGTTCATTTTTTTCTTGCTTTTGATATCTTTATATATGTTCATTTTTCTTTGTAATTCTCACTCATTTTGCCTAATATGATTATTTTTAAGTTATAGGAAATTCTGTTTCTTGCTTTTATCTTTGATAACCATTTGGAAGATTTAATTTTCTCACTACTTGTAATAATTATATTCAAGTATAAAAATAAATATGCCGGAGAAAAGACAGTCTTTTCAACAAATGGGTGTTGGGAAAACTGGTTTTCTGTTTGTAGAAAAATGGAACTAAATCCTTACCTCTCACCCTGCACAAGAGTCAACTCGAGATGTATCAAAGACCTGGAAGTTAGACCAGAGACTGTGAAGCTACTAGAGGAGGGCATAGGTTCAACACTCCAACATATAGGCACAGGTAGAAACTTCCTCAACAAGACCCCCAAAACTCAGGAAATTAAAACAAGAATTAATAAGTAGGATGGCACTAAACTAAAAGTTTCTGCCCATCAAAGGAAACCATCAAGAGTCTAAAGAGAAAGCTTATGGAATGGGATAAGATCTTTACCAGCTATCCCTCTGACAGAGGATTAATATCTAGAATATACAAAGAACTTAAAAGACTTTGCACTAGAAAAACAAATAACACAATCAAGAAATAGGCAACTGAATTGAATAGACAAATCACAAAAGAAGATACACAAATGGCCAAATAGATACATGAAAAAATGTCCAACATCATTAGCAATCAGGGGGATGCAAATCAAAACTACATTGAGATTCCATCTAACCCCAATCAGAATGGCAATCATTAAGAAGTTAAATAACAATAAATGTTGCCAAGGATGTGGGGAAATAGGAACTCTTCTACATGTTGGTGTGATTGCAAACTAGTTCAGCCGCTATGGAGATCAGTGTGGAGATTCCTTAGAAAACTGGGCATGCATCCACTATATGATCTGGCTATACCACTCCTGGGTATCTTTCCAAAGAGGTTGAAACCACACAACTACAGTAGTATATGCATACCCATGTTCATAGCAGCAGAGTTCACAATAGTCAAACTATGGAACCAACCCAGGTATCCATCAACAGATGAATGGATTACAAAATTATGGGAAATACACACAATGGAATTCTACTCAGCAATGAAGAAGAACAGAATTATGTCATTTGCGAGAAAATGGAAGGACCTGGAGAATATTAAGTGAGATTAGCCAATCACAGAAAGTGAAGGGTCATGTGTTTTCTCTAATATGCGCAAGCTAGGGAGTAACTGGGATACAAGAGGGACTCCAGACAATGGAGGAGAAACCTCAGTGGAGCCAGGGAGGTGGTCTAAGTGTAAGGGAGGAGGAAGACTGAGGTTCATTAATGGAAATACTACCATCAACTATGTGTATATATGTGAATATACCAATGTCAATCTCGGTACTCTGTATGGGGAAGGAGGGAAATGGAGAGGCAGGGGGAAGCACCAAGTGCTGAATGCATGTATGTCACTGTCAACATGATTTACATTATGATGTGAGACTATAATGCACCAATAAAAGCACATAAAATAATTTTTATCCTAAAATAGTGAAATAAGAAGAGACTTTTTTTCAAAATTTGGGTGGTAATAGAGTCTACATTTTCCCTCCACCAAAATAAAAAAGAAAGGTGGAAAAATATATGAAACAACTGATTGTAAAAATTGGACCAGAGACAACATAGGACTGTGATCCCCAGGAGAAGGGAAACAAATAATGGGAGGCCCACAATTTCCTTTGGAAAGGGGTACCAAGGAGAGCTTAGAATTCTGTTTGAGTTGAGGAAGTTGGTACCAATGTCTGGGGAAGCTAAGATGTTTAAAACTTGTGGAGAAGAAATTTGCATAGGGTTCTTCTTGTATCTTTGGCTATACACCAATATTCACATGCAGAAGTGAAACTTTGTGGAACTGGGGGAAAAATTAAGGGAAGAGAAAAGTTGTCAGGAAACCATGAGGTAAAAAGTTTCCAGAGCTCACTCAGAACTAATTTCTTGAGTTGTGAGTTATGGTGAAGAAATCTTATTGAAAACATGGGGCATACAGAGGAAATTCCAGAAGTATCATTCTTTATTAATGGAACTAAAATAGCCCTATGAAAGAGGCTATTGAAGACCCACCCTTTATTTATTTATTTATTTATTTATTTATTTATTTATTTATTTTTTGCGGTACCGGGGATTGAACGCAGGGGCGTTCTACCTCCGCGCTACGCCCCCGGCCCTATTTTTTATACTTTATTTTGAAACCGGGTCTCATGAAGTTGCCGAGGGCCTAAGTAGAGAGAGAGAGAGAGAGAGAGAGACAGGGAGAGAGAGAGAGAGAGAGAGCTGAGGCTGGCCGCGAACCCGGATCCTCCGGTCTCCGCCTCCCAAAGTACTGGGATTACAAGCGTGCGCCACCACGCCCGGCCAACAATGTAAAATTTAAAATTCTTGAGAACCGCTAAAAAATTATTGGAATGGGAAGAAGGAAATTATGATCCTTAACCAAGAGAACAATTAGTCAATAGAAAGAGCAATGACAGAGGTAATAGAATTGGTAAAAAAGGACAGTATAAAACTATTAAATATATTCAGGATTTATATAAACATATGAATCAAATAAAATGTGTAAAAATAAAAAAATTCTTATGTGAAAAATTCACTGGATTGGTTTAATTAATAGCAGGTTAAACATCAAAGAATAAAATGTCAATGAACTTGAGGAAATAGAATTATACATAATTCATGAAGCTCAAAGAATACTCAGAATACTCAGTCATCTATGGGAAGACATGAAGCACTTTAACATATGAATAATTGAAATAACATAAAAACAAAGAACTAAAAAATATTTGAAAAAATAGAAGTTGAAAATTTCCCAAAATTGCAAGACCATAGAACGAAGAGATTTAATGAATTCCAAGAAGCTGGATAAATGCAAGGAACACTACACCAAATATATCATGATCAAATTTCTGAAAACCTGTGAAAAGTGAAAACAAATTAAAATAAGCTAAATACAAGGCACAATACCTACGTAAGTAAAAAATAAGTACCATAGACTTCCTGTCAGAAATTGAAAGCCAGAAGACAATACAATGACAACCTTGAAATGCTGAATGACAAGAAAGTAAAATCTGTCAATACTGTATTCTATGTCATCAAAATTATCTTTCAAATATTGAGGTAAAAATAAAGATACTTTTCAGCTAAAAAAAAGTGAGAGAAGAAAAATGCTTCTAGAATTATGCTAAGAAACTAAGAGGCCAGAAAATGGTGTATATGTGGATAATTTTTTAAAAAAAACATTATCTCATCCTTTAATTTTGCTTAAAATCACTCACTCGACCATTTTAAAAAATACCAACAGTATGTTGTGGGGTTTCTAACATATGGCAAACCACAGAAGCACAGAAAGTGGAGAAAAAGAGGGATACGAAAGTGTATTATAAGGTTCTTATACTGTAAACAAATAGTATAACAGAATTTAAAGTAGAATGTGGTAGCTAAAATAGATATTATAAATTCTAGAGAAACTGACGAAATAAAATAGAGGTATAGCTAATAAGTCAAGATTATATGTCATATGGAGACATAAAAATCACACAATCTAAAATATTTAAGGAAAGATAGGAACATAATTAAAATCATGAAATTGTTAGAAAGCAAAAAACAAGATAATATATTTAAATCAGTCACAGCAATAATCAAATTATGTGTCAATAGTCTGTACACTCCTATTTAGAAGAGACTACCACACTGAATTAAAAAGAAAACCTCAACGATATACTTTCTATAAACAACAGAAACAAAATATAAATAGAGACACAGAGAGCTAACAGAGGGGAAAATATACTCCATACAAATACTAATTTTAAGAGAGCTGGCTAGAAATGGAGCTACCATATGACCCAACTATACCACTCCTCCATATCTTTCCAAAACAGTTAAAGCCAGCATCCTATTGTGATACATGCATAGCTGTTTATAGCAGCACAATTCACAATCACTGAATTAATTATGGAACCAACTTAGATGTTCCTCAACAGATGAATCCTTAAAGGAAATATGGTATATACACACAATGGAATTTTACTCAATAATAAAGAAAAACGAAATTATGTCGATGCAAGAAAATTGATGTAACTACAGAATATTATGCTGAGATCAAGTAGTCTCAGAAAGTCAAGGGTGGTATGTTTTCTGTCATATGTAGAAGCTAGAACAAAAATAGGAAACAAAAGGGACTTCAGATAAATGAGAGAGAGCAGTAGACTAGTAAAAGGGGATTGGGGAAGGAGGGTGGGAAGAGGGGGACATTAACATCTATGTGGAGAGAGGAAGAGGAAGCCGGATGGGATTCGGAGGGAAACACACCAAGCGATGTGTGCATGTGTGTATGCATTGCTTTGAATCTCACTATGATGTATAATTACAATGTATCAATAAAAGTATAAAGAAAGAAAGTGGACATGGCTAAACTGACATCAAAGTAGATTTCAGATTAAGGAATATTGCCAGGAATAAAAAAGTCATTTTCTAATGATAAAAGTTTCTATTCCCAGGAAGACATAACAGTCCTAAATATGTACACATGTTACAACAGAGCTTCAAAATACATTATGGAAAAATTTACCTAACTGAAGAGGAGAAATGGATAAATCCATAACTGTAATTGGAGATTTCAACACTTCTCTCTTGATATTTATAAGACGAGAAAGAAAATTAATAGGGATATGAAAAATTAAACAGTACGTTCAACTTACCCAATCTAATTTTGTCACATTAATACAGCATTCCACCCAACCATTGCTGAAAATGCATTCTTTAGCTAACATACAAAACTTACCAATATAGGCCATAAAATAGCAAAATAAATCTCATTAAACTTTAAATAACTTAAAGCATACAGGATATGTTCCATGGAAATGACAAAAAATAATTTCATAAACAAATAATAAAAAATAATCTAGAAAATCTAAAAATCTTTATAAATTTGTTACCTAAATAATTTATAGATAAAAATGTTCTTAAAATGAGTCAAATATTTGTAATTAAATCAAAAAAAGAATGCAACATATTAAAATTGTAAAATACAGCTAAAGCAATAATTAGATGTATTTTTTATATCTGTATAAGTGTATTGGAAAGGAGGAAAGGTGCAAATCAATGGCATTAGTTTCCATTTCACAAAGCTAAAAAAAAGAAAAAGAAAGAAAAAACAAATTAAATGCTAAGTAAATAGAAGCAAAGAAATAATTCAGGGAAGGTAATCAATAGGCCATGAGGTGTTTTACAAAATTTGCACAGTGATGACTGCTCATTGAAAACACCTGAGGCTGTACATGCACTGGTATACTAGAAATTCACAGTCCAAAGATATTAATTGAGAACATTATTTTCAGCAAGAACCATGTTATCTTTGTTTTTCAGTCTCCCAGAACATCTGGGTAAGTGTTGTGTACACAGTGGCAGCTCAATACTGTCTGTTAAATTGAATTGTATTGAGTCGTTATGCATGTCCTAAAAATGCCTTCTCTGCATCCATCCATTTTGCAAACACACTCATTATGGAACTTCTTCTTAGTTTAAGAATTAAAAAGTCAAATAACTGACAGTGTGCAGTAAACACCAGTACACTTTTAAGCCTAAAACTTCAGCTATTAGAATCAGTTTCTAGAAATGTTCTGATGGCTATGTGTGTACAGAGATATTTAAAATATTCACAGAGAAAAAGTATCTATGTGAGCAAAAAAGCTCAACATGGAAGGCTTGCCATAGCTAATTCGCATCTTCCTGGGAAAAAGACACAGGCGAAGGGTGTTAATCAATACCTTCTTACCCATTAGGGGAAATGAGGCAGCTGTTTGAAATGAACTGGGTTCCTTTGTTTTCTGGTTGCAGCTACTCCAGTGAAGAGGGACCAGTCATTTCCATTGTTTGCCAAGTGCACATTCTTGTAGTTTTGTTTGTTGGGGCGCTTGGTGCAGTCAGCTGGGGGTAGTGAGTGGGAGGGGAGGGAGAAGCTTGAATTCTTGACATTTTCATTCTGATAATCAAGTTTTGGGGCAGAGGATACTATTTTGCTGGGTGTTTACAAAGTTCCCTTGTGATAGTTCAGGTTAAATATGATTTCTTGAAATAAAGTCTTTGTCGATTTCCAGGGTAGTTTTGCTTCTGTATCACATGGTTGCACACATCTCTATTCTTGGCATTAACTCACTGGACCTCTAGTGGTCTGTTCAATGTCTGTATTTTGTTGGAGGGGTGGGGGGAATGAGTTGTATTTTAAATTACAAAAATATAGAAAACCTCTTCTGGTGTTTGGAATGTAGTATGTGGTAAACAAATTTTGAGCAAATAACTGAATAAATATGATTCAGCAATAATGTCAGTAGATTTCCAACATGACTTCTATTTTGGACATCTTCTTATCTTTAAGTCTATCTTTGGCCTTTGCAAGTCGTGATTTATAATTTTAGATTTTTAAATGCATGTTGAAGGCCTAGAAATAAGAAAAATAGTTGTAGTGATTTAGATTGTATAAATCTTAGACAGATTTCTTCCTTTTAAAAAATCTACCCTATAACAATCAAGACCATGCAGTTATAATAGTTCAATAGAATTTGTGACCCAGATAATTTTTATATTATTATTTTTTGTGGTACTGGGGGGGTTGAACACAGGGGTGTTCTACCTCTGACCTATACCCACAGGGTCTAACTAGGTTACTGAGAGTCTTGCTAAGTAGGTGAGGCTGTCCTTGAACCTGAGATCCTGTCTCAGCCTTCCAAGAACTGGGATTACAGGCATGCTCCACAATGCCTACCACTTATATATACTTTAAAAGAAACCAGGTGCAGTGTCACAGGCCTGTAATTCTAGTAACTCAGGAGGTTGATGCAGGAGGATCCCAAGTTTGAGGCCAGCCTCAGAAACTTAGCAAGATCCTATCTCAAAATAAAAAAAAAATTTTTTTAAAGAGCCAGGGATGTAACTCAGTGGTAGAATGTGCCTTAATTTAATCCCCACTACACCAAAAAAGGAGGACTTTATGAATACATTTGGAAATCTTTCATTATATCAAAGAAAAAATAAATTTTTGTTAATCATGGAGAGATTAGCTTTAAAAGTTGTTAATCATTTCAGAGTTTCCGCAGTATCATTTAATTTATCTCACTTCTCCCATAGTAATGTTATTTACTCTCCAGAAGTTTCCTCCTTCCTGGTGTTGCTCCTGCCAATAGAACAGAACAGGTTTGGCAAAGCAGAGCAGAAACCCTATTTTTGATAAAAAAATAAAGGGAGAGCTGGTGCTTTATTGGGCAGGGCTCAGTGGTCTTGAGTCCAGGTGCTGTGTGTTTGCGGGGAAGGAGCAGGTACAGACCCTCTTTTGCACTCAGCACCTATTACATGTGCTCTCTTTTGTACACAACACCCATTTGGGCTATACATGGTTTGAGCTGGTCTTGTAGTTTGCTCTTCTGCCTTAGTTCTTGCTGAGCAGCTGCTGTTGCAAGAACAGGTAAGGCATGTAGAAAAGCAAGAGAGGGGGTGTTGAAGAGGAGTTTTGTGGGCTGTTTAGGTGATAGTAACACTGCATACATTTTCAGCAGCCCCTTTTCAGAATATAAAGACATTGGAAGAAGATATTCTTTAGTTGTGGAACAAGAAAGAATTTCTTTCTTAGTTCCTGAGTAATTAATAACCCTTCTACAGATCTAAAGCCTCAAGTTTCTTTGCTGCTTTGGGTGTGTTGACAGAAAATAACTCTGCTTCGAGGACATAAGAAAGTGGCTTATTATCTGTTACTGGGACAAGATATCCCTAGAAATTAATATTATAGGGCAGCAATCTCTCTTCCTCAGTTCTTGCTTCCCAAGAGAACAATTCCAAACAGATTGTCCAACTAGGGGATATAAGAGGTTTATTTCGGAAGTGGAGGGGGCACAGTAATAAAAGAAGGCAGTGAAAAAGGGAGTTACATTCCAGAGAAAGAGCCAGGTTATGAAAGAGAGGGAGTCCAGAGAGGAAGTCTTCCCTGGGTGAGAAATGGCATGTAACTAAGAGGTTATGCTCTAGAGGGAGGGTCTTGAGTGGTCTATTTCCAGAAATGTAAAAGCATGGAGTCTTGCAGGTGGCCAGTTTTACTCAGCCGGGAAGCTTTCCTTCTCCCTAATGCAGAAGCACTTGGGAAGCTCACAGTCCCTTTTCACGCCACAGCTTAGTGTGTCTATGCTCTTTTGCCCTGTTGGAAACTTTCTCATGGGAGTCTAAGTGAAACCCTGGCGGGTGAAGGTGTTTTCTAAAACAGCAATCATAGCTCCTTATCTCTTCTCTTGAGGTCTGGTCGAATTCTCTGTCCCATCTATCTCGAATCTAGTTACCTAACACAAAGACATTGGAAGATATTCTGTGGTTGCATAACATGAAATAACTTCTTTCTTAGTTCCTGAGTAATTAATAGCTCTTTTACAGAGTTAAAGCCTCAAGTCTCTTTGCTGACCTAGGTATGTTGACAGAAAATAACAATCTTTCTTTGAGGAAATAAGAAAATGATTTATTCTGAGCAAATAATGAGTCACCATGGCCTGGGAACACCATTCAAATTACCTGGAACAACATAGTTCTCCTTGGAAACAGTTTTTATACTCATGAAAGAAAGTAGCTGGCGTCATGAAGTAGGCAGACTAGAAAGAGGCAAAGAGATCTCTTCCAGAAAATTCAGATGTTATCTTTAACAAGGTGAAAAAAATCTTTTACAAGATTCAGGTATTATTACATTCATAGCTTTATGGTCAGTGGAGGCAAAAGGTCTAGGAGCTTAGTATTTATAGCCAAAGTTTTATCCAGTAGTCACAAGAATTGCTAGATCAGATACTGTTGAGGGCTGAGACCTGTCTTAGAAGCACACTGAGATTATCATCTTGGACCAGCCCAGTTTGGATACATGGTATCTGGCTGGGTGGGATCTGTCCGCAAACGGACACATTCCAAGGGACCTGGTGTAATCTTCAAGGTGCGGTCTTTGATGGCATCTCCACCCAGTAATGGTTAATCCCTCCTCCCCCTAAGTTTATCATATGTTTGCCTCACTGACCTTCTTTACTGTAACCTGAGATAATTGCTGATTTCCGTGTTTGATTAACTTTTAAAGTTCCTATAAAAATAAGGTCCTGGCTATAGAGCGCCGGGAGAACTTGCCATCTCTATCTCCTCCCCGACCCCCCGATTATTAAATGTAACTATTTTTGCAAATTACTATATCAGACTTCGTGTTGATTCGTGCGAGAAGACCATTGTTAGGAAGCTGCTTGATGCAGTGACCGTCTGTGGCTGGATCCACAGACTTTAGGAAGCTGTCTGGGCAGCGACCGTCTGTGGCTGGTGACCATAGACAGTTTTGTCAGGAAGCTGCTTGACGCAGCGACCGTCTGTGGCTGGTGACCATAGACAGTTTTGTCAGGAAGCTGCTTGGTGCAGTGACCTTCCATGGCAGGAACCACGGAGTAGATCGTCCGCCGGAGCTACCGCGGAGTTACCGCCAATAAGATACAGAGGTTGATGGTAAACAGTTGTTAAAAGGGATTAAAGATAGTCTATGATAACTTGGGCTCTTGATCTGCAACATTCCTTCTCTCCACAATCACCACTGTTTAGTCAGCCAAGGTCAAACAGTCTACAGGCTTTTGAATACACACTGGCTTCTTTGGACAACTTCCATTCACAGGTGCCTGTAAGATCTTCCTCCTCATCCTTGTACTCTATTTCTCCAAAGGGCAATGTGGATGTTTGCACAGTATGTAGAATAAGCCTCATTGCTTGGAGAGACAGGAGCCATACTCCAGGAGACTTTTGTAGATGACATTCCTATTCTGGTTCATAACCTGCATAATACACACAAGGAGAGTTAGAGCAGACACTGAATTTTAATGCATGCTTAATTGCAAATTAAATATTAGACAATTTAGTGGAGACCTTAGTTCTGTCGTTACCAGTCAAATTATGCATTACCTCACTATCATTTGAAGACTCTTCCTTACGGCCATAGGTAGAATATGCAGAGAATTTCCTAAAGACTCACGGATGTGATGCCTTAGACAGTGCAACAGTCAGGGAAGAAACACATTTCATCTTTGTTTTCTCCTTTTATTTTAGTTATTTTGGACTAGCTATAGGTTAGCTAAAGACTCCGAAGCCAAATTTCTAAAAACTCAGCAGAGGAAAAGAGCTGGAAACAAGAACTATGTTTACATGTTCCGAGGCTAGTGCTGAATGTGTTTTCCTACTTGACAGTCTCTTGTGCCCTGGAGTGCATGTGGAAGCAAGGATAATGTTAAATTCAGTACACTGATTTTCCTCAGGGAAACATTTAAGTGTATCCTTGCGTTAATTAACATATGCCTCCAGAGTCCATAGATGACCTGGAATTTTATTTAGAAATCCAGCAATAAAATTTTAATATCATTATGAAGAAAATAAAACCCTCCTAGGTTATTTTAATGCTGTGTGCTTGGAACTGTGTTAGGCTCTAATTAGCAGCTCCTTCTAATGAAACTCTACAATATAGGTGTTAATGTATCTTTTCAGCATAAGATAAGCCTGAGAGATTTTTGTAACATCCATGCACAGTTAGACAAGTATCTCAGACAGGTATTCATCCCTTTTTTATTCCACAATGTGACTTTACCCTGATACAACCTTGTGGCTCAGAAATTATGCAGAACAGGCTGACAAGCTATTGCATGACTTTTACCTAGAAGGATCATAAACTACTGTATTAGAGATTTAGGGAATTTTCTAAGCAATAGCCTTTTAAACATCAGCTATTAAGAAGGGTGTGGAGTCTCTACTCTGAAGATTTTTGTATGTTAAGTGACATGTACTGTCCTTTATGTCCTTATTGCCTAATAAAAGGAAGACATGAACTTAGAGGATTTTTAAAAAAGTAATCCTGTTAAATTCTCTCACCACTTTTTGTCATCTTCTTTGCTTCATTTCACAAAAAGAATCCCTTTGAGATAGCTGTGTGGCCTAGGTTTGTGGATTATAATTACAAGATTATTTATCTGGGTACAAAGCAAATGTAGAGAGATTGACCGCATAATGCTGGCATCACCAGAAAGAAGCAGCATCTACCTGAGACTTGAATTGCTTTTAATATCAGAAACTGAAATTTTATTTTATCCACTTAAATATAATACATCTCTGTGTTTCATTCTGGAGTCACTGAAATCACAATTAGTTACTGTGAGAGGCATCATTTAATTTCAGGCCAGCTCATTTCTTAACAGGGACTTCTCAGCTGGTGAGCTTTTCAATAAGCACATTGAAATTAAATGTTCCATTGGGCTGTGCTGCATGAGTTACTTAGTACTTGCATTCTCACCCTAGGTTGTGTAATTCATTGTTTTTTGTTTGTTTGTTTGTTTGTTTTTAAGACTAAATTGCATGTTTCTAGCTCACCCTTTACTTGGCTAATTTAAACCAAGTCTTACAGGATTTAAAAGTGCTCAGTGTATACTTATGCAATTAAATTTTAATAGAACATGCTGGTACTCCTATAGATAAGACTACACTAATTTATCAAATTATTTAGCCGGGCGTGGTGGCGCACGCTTGTAATCCCAGTACTTTGGGAGGCCGAGACCGGAGGATCTGGGTTCGCAGCCAGCCTCAACTCTCACTCTGTCTCTCTCTCTCTTCTTAGTGAGGCCCTCCGCAACCTCGTGAGACCTGGTTTCAAAATAAAGCATAAAAAAATAGGGCTGGGGGTGTAGCGCGGAGGTAGAACGCCTCTGCGTTCAATCCCTGGTACCGCAAAAAAAAAAAATTATTTAAATGGGTCTGTCTTTAAAATAGGAATGATGGTTCCAAACACTTCAACTCAAAATGAGCTATTGAACTTGTAGTCAGCTATGTCTTTCTACCTCAGCAAAGAATGGGTCTTTACAGTTAAAGGTGGCATTAAATCTAGAGTTGAACCCACAGAAGGTAGGAGATTGATTTTACAACAAAGCCGATAACTCTGTGTTTTAGAACATTGATGGAAAGAGGACAAACATTATTACTTTTCATGTTTTATATATTCTTTAAACAGGGTCATAATCTCCTAAATGATAAATATGTGGCATAAATAGAATCCCTAAATTGGATTTGTATTTTATTCAAAAGTTCATTCTGTCAATTTGAAAATTGGAAGTATTTTGCAATTTTAAAACCTGAAAAGAATACTTAACTAAATTTCTATTCAAACTTATGGCTGCTAGCCTCAGGTGAACATTTAGCATAGGACTAGACTTTTTAGAATCACTCCTACACATGTTCACAGTATTCTCTGATTTAGGAGTATTTGTATCCCATTTCCTATAATTATTTGAACCAATGAATAACTTTAATAGCTCAAAGTATACTTTGTTCTTCATTTTAAACCACAGGTAAAGGAAGAATGTCTAATTTAGGCAATGTGACAAGTTCTAAGACAGAAACTTTGATATATCAGGACTCTTAATTTTTAATTTGAAATTAATCCTTGAGAATTCTCTAAGACATGTGAAAACTAGCTCTTTGAATTGGGAGTAGTGAGTGGTGCAATAAGAGATGGCGAGCAAAGATTTGAAATCTAATTTTTCCCTTCTATATCCATTGACTACGCACATCTAATCCACAGTTGTTCAGGAAGGATATGCAAAGATTAGACTTCTTAGAGGTCTGCTCTAAACTACTGCTATGTGAGCAGTTAGGTAAATTGTATATATACAGAAACAATATTTACTGCATCATTATAACTCATGAGGTATGTATGTATGTGGGATTACCTGCTTTTAAATTCCTTGAATTTGGAATAAATTCTTTTTTTTTTTTTTGCGGTACCGGAGATTGAACGCAGGGGCATTCTACCTCCGCGCTACACCCCCGGCCCTATTTTTTATACTTTATTTTTGAAACCGGGTCTCACAAAGTTGCGGAGGGCCTCACTAAGGAGAGAGAGAAAGAGATAGAGAGACAGAGAGACAGAGAGACAGGGAGAGAGAGCACTGAGGCTGGCCACGAACCCGGATCCTCCGGTCTCCACCTCCTAAAGTACTGGGATTACAAGCGTGTGCCACCATGCCCGGCTGGAATAAATTCTTTACACATTCTTCTATTCCTTCATACATTCGTCCTCTCATCAAAAATTACTTGTCAAAAGCCCTTATTAAGTGGTCTTGGAATATTACTTATTAAGTAATTTGAATAAGTTACAAAATAGTATGAGTAAATGAAAAATAAAGCAGGTTAGTGAAATTGACTTTTTTGTCATTTTAGATAAAGTGATAATTGACAGAAGATGCTTGAAGGAGGAGATAGAGTTAACATGCAAATCTGAAGGAAGAGTGTCTTAGGCCATAGAGAATAGTCAGTGCAACACTTTTAATATGAGAGTGTGTTGAATGTTGTCAAAACAATGAGACCAGTGCAGCTGAAAGAGAAAGAATGAGAGAAGCAGAGATGGGATCAAAAGCAATACAGTACAAGTACAAGATGATGTGGGCCTTGCAGGCTGTTACATGGACTATGGGTATTACTCAGTGTCCCTAAGGTGGACAGGACCGAGATGGATTATTGAACAAAACTTTTTTTTTAGATTCAGAGACAAAAAAGAGGTAAGTGATAGAGATAGAATAATTGGGGAATTCAGAAAAAGAATGTTATATCTGTACCATCAGAATAGAAAGGATGAAGGAGATTTGGCATGTAACATACCTTTTAAGAACACCTCAAGTTTGTTGAGTGCATGTGGTTTTAATTTCTTCCTGTGGTTCTTTCTATTTATGCTTCTTTGTTTGGTGATCTCATTTGTTTTCATGCCTTAGATTAACATTTGAATGCTGATTACTCTAATTTATGATTTCAGACCAATGATCTCTTTTGAAGACCAGACCCATAATGTTCCAAACAATTACTTGGCCTACTTAAGATGAAATTTGGTACAAATACATTTCACTGAACTAATTGCTAATCATCTTTCAAGTCTTTTTTTTTTTTTGGTGGTACAAATGTAGTTTAAATAACTCATGTAAAAAATATATCACAATGCAATTCAGAAAATATTTTGGACAATGATTGTGAATACAAACATATCATAACACATGGGATACAACTGGAGTCGATAGTAGAAGCGATAGTTTGGAGGTGGGAAGGAGTCTATGTCACACAGGGACAAAGAAGTCCTCTTTGAGGAGGTGACATCTGATCATAATGAACTGAGAGGAAGTGCCAAAAGAGTATGAGGAAGAGTTGTCCAGGCAGAGCTAACAAAGATGCAAAGGTCCTAAGGCAGGGATGTGCATAAAGTGGCCCAGAAACACTAATGGATTCTAGAACCGGTTCTAAAGCAAAAGTATAAATTACAACGAAAAGGTTTATTGCATTTCATTTGATATCTATCCAAAGCATTCTCTCATCCTGGCCCAATCTCTCCTGACTGAACCCCTTGGGCTGTTTTCATCACTGTACCAGGATAATTTGGTAAAATTTCAGATCCTTTACAGTTCTTGCCTGAGGACTTCTTCTTTTTTTAATTTCAATTTTTCACCCAATTGTCGGGGCCAGCCCGAGAGAGATGCGAAGCTGACGGGGTGGGGGGGGCAGACGCCGAACGGTCGAAAAGGAGCATACCTCGGACCGGGAGTTAAGTCTAGCAAGATCTCGTTTATTAGAAAGCCACATCTCTCTTTTATAGTAGAGGCAATACAGAAAGTTCGCAATTAGTAGGGTGTGGCACCACAACCCCCTGTGATCTATCATAGGTAGAGACGCCTGTCGTCTGTGAGCACGGAAGGAGGTAACTACCTATCACAGCCCTCCTGAGGCTAGGTGGGACTACCTGCGGGACCTCCCCCTGAGGAATTCACCAGCGCCATCTTTGCCATTAATATGCTGAATTACTGCCACGTGGGAGAGGCCCAGTACTCCAGAGCAGGCTTCTGCCAGTCCACCAAGCCCTTTCATGGCACTGGGTAGAGGGCCCAGCACTTCCCTGTTTCCTTTTTATTTAAAGCCGGCGGGAAAACCTGTCTTAGGTTGTCCTGCTCGGGATTCAGAATTTACCTGTCCTGGAGGACCCCAGAGCATGCTGGGATTCTCTGTCTTAGGTCCATCTGACCCAGTAGAATCATTACCCGTCATTGGCCATTGACCGGGCTGAGGTTTAATAATCAGGGCCCTCATATCGATTGGCCAAACTCTGATACCGGACCTCCATTTGGTGGATTTGGATGGTGTGGAGCCACTTTTGTATGAAGGAGGTTAGGGCATTAGAGCTTTAACCCACTAACCTCATCTCCCAAATATTGAATAACTTTATACAAGGCATTTATTTTATGTTCTAACCTATTATCTATATCTTCCTATATCCCTAACACTAAGGTAGCATTCTTAGACAATCAATTAACATAGGTAGCTGTCTGCACTTCTTGAGATAGAGCTACTGCAGTAGTTGTGGCAGTGGCTATAAAGGCAATTAAGGCTGCAATGCCTGCAATAATTAATCCAAGCATTTTCTTGATCTCCATTCCTTAAAACACTTGTAATTCTTTCTCAATATATCATGGACCTGATATGCTAACAGAAATTCATTACTTGGGTGCCATTAGGTGTCACAGAAATGCGATTAGTAATGGTACAATTCTTACAATTAACATTAAAAACATGAGGATCAATAGTAATATTAATACTTTCTACTAACAACACATAAGGTGAATTGACACATGCCATAACAAGGCCTTTTAAAGGGCATCCAGGTAAGTTTGGTTGCTCATTTTTATGCAGCTATTTAGTCCTTCCGTGCGATTATATCCAGATTCGTGATCAGTTATATTGCTCATGGCAGCAGCACGCTTCCAAATATATGTCTGTTGATAACCTGAATTAGCCCACCATAGTCCAGCAGACAATCCCTTAGCCCAATCCTTAGCTTCAGTCTGGGGGTCCTCTTTAGTTCCTCCTTGCTGATTCCCAGACCAAATTCAAAATAAACCTATCACTTCTCCTCCATATTTCTTCTTCATAATAACAACATTTCCCTCGTCCATCAAGCACATGCACATCAGTCTCAATACTCCCTAGCTTTTGACCATCCTTAACAAAATAAGTGGGCAACCTTCCTCCTGATCTAGGATAATTAAAGCTCCCAGCTTGCTGCATCCTCAAACGTCTTGTAGCAGGCTGAGCAAGCAATCACGGATCCTTTACTATCACTATGATTTCTTGTCTTTCCCATACTGCAGGATGTAATATAGGTGGATCAGGAACATAAGTTCAGTAAATTTCAGCTGAGGTCATCTGTAGAAATACCATTAATAGCCACATCTGTCACAGCATCTTCATTCTCCAGCTCCTTCTCAGGTACTCATCCAGCAAACCGCACCAACATCTCAGGAAGCCACCTTGTCCCTTCTGCATTCTGTGGAAAAGCACACACATGCCCTCGCCCCTATGTTAACATCGGGTCGGGACCATGCCATTGTCCCGTGCAAGGATCCTTCCATCTCACTTGAACATAAATATCTTGATTGTGCGGATGCCAGAATCTGTCTGTAGCAGAGTGGCCTTGTACACCCACATTTAAAAAATTCAAAATAAAAAGTGAATGCCTTATACATTCACATTTAAAAATTTCAGAAAAAAGTGAAGTGAATGCCTTGTACATACACAATTAAAAATGTCAAAATAAAAAGTGAATGATTTAAAGAGTTGGTTTAAAGAGTTGGGGGTATATCTCCCCCCCTTTTAATTTGTATGGCCCTATGGGTGTATTTTATAATCCCTTGGCCTTGAGGATTGTAGGGAATACTAGTTTTGAGCTCAATATTAAATTGATGGCAAAAATTTTTTGTAATTGCCTGTTTAGTTGCTTCCCCAGTCTGTGCAGTAGCCATGAGAAATCTCAAATATGTATTTATAGCAACATGCACATATTTTAGTTTACCAAATTTTCCACGTATGTCACTTCCTTTTGCCAAAGTGATTAAGTTTTAAGCTTTGAGGATTGACTCCAAAATGCGGTACTGAAATTTGTTTTGGGCAGGAAGCGCATTTGCTGCTGCTAAAGGACCAGGTAATTTTGTATGAGCTCCTATATGACCTACAAAATAAGGGTGCTTCCTATCATGAATGCATTGTAGAATTTGTAAAAAATAATTTTTTTTACTTAAACATTAGCAGTATCTACATGGACAACAGTTTTAAAAACTTGTAAAGTTTTAGTTACATAATGGCTATCTGTATACAAATTAAAAGTAACTGTGGCTAATTCCTGAAATACTGTAGCTACAGCTGTTAAGTCTACTACCTAAGCTGATGCAGGAGCTGTTTTAAAGGGAAAACATTTATTTTTGAATAATATATGCTGCTTTCCCATTAGATGATTCATTTGTAAATGATAACAAAGCTTCTGTTAAAGATCCCTGTCTCATAATTTTTTTGGAAAACTGAAGCATTACTATTTAGAAAGTGTAACAATTTATGTTTAGGATAGTGATTATTAATTTTACCCTCAAAAGCTGTGAGAGCAATTGTCCAAGAATTTATATTTTGGAATAACCAGTCCACTTGCTGTAGTGAATGGAACTGCTATCAAAGCAGGTTTTCTTACAAATTATTTTTTTAGATCTCGTCCTAACTATTTATATTAAACATGCGACTGCCTCCCAATAAGGTATTAAACCACCAATGAATCCACAGCAACGGTACATCCTGCTATAGAACAGCAGTTGGTGTATGAGCAGTAGAAAATATATGTTTGTTGCTGTTTCATAGCTGACTCCACTGGCTGTATCATCTGCCTACCTTCCTAAAGTCCCCTCTGATGCAGGGCTAGAATCTCCTTTTTTAAAATATCAACCAAAGGCTTTAACTCTCCTGTAAAAAATTTTTAAATATGGACGAAGCCAATAGATGTCTCCCAATAACTTTTGAAAATACTTTCTTAGGAGCAATAATTGATCCTTGTTCTTTTTAAAGTTTTCTGCAAACAGGCATAGGCAGCAAGCAATACTCCTTCTTGCTTATGAGCTAAAAAAATATCATCCATATAATTAATAGTATATACCTGTTCATATTGCTTCCTCACCTTTAATACTGCTTGAGCTACAAACTCCTATCCCTTGAGGCAGCAGTTTCCAATGATATCTTTTAACTGAGGGCACATTAAAAGCAAATAGTAAACCTGACAATAGTTAACATCATTAGAAATATGTTCTCTGGAGTTTTAGCTTGTGATTAACCTGATTTATCCAAAGTGATTTAGCCCTCTGGATGGCCACCTTGTTGTTCTCAGCCCTGCTGCTAGAGAAGCTGTTACTCCCTGAGGGGTAGACTCTAGCCTTTGGATTTCTTCAGTCACCTCTGAGTTTTTTATTTGATATGGCTTGATATTTTTTATCTGGAATTTAAATATAAACATCATTATTTTTTACACAAGCATTTCCTCTACCAAGAGTTATTAATGAAGATGGACCTTCCCCTTTTCCATCCAAGGGATTTGTTTAGAAGACCTGAGGAATAAGTTGAGTCAGTGAATGAGTTTCCATTGTATGTCTCTGAGACGCTGTAAGAAAATCACTTTTAATTTGAATGGAAAAAATTTTAAGAGTAACAAGAAAAATCCTTAGGGAAAGCATGACTCCATATTTCCCCTTCTTTGCTTTAAA